>CBVK0104098085.1:0-11730 GCA_900067695.1 Picea abies
TGGGAAAAAGGGTGAAGTTTGAGATTTGAGATCTCAGAAGTCTGGAGACCTGAAGGAGATCTCAACCATTGATCGAGAAGAGGGCCACATGACCGTTGATATAGTTAAAAGGTCAAATTCCCAAAGTAGAAGTAGGGTCATTGATTTAGAAGGATAAGTGTCTATAGATTGTCAACTCTAGAAGATTGATGTATGAAGGAAAGAAGGGTTTGAGATTTGAAAAGTTTGAATTCCATAATCACGAAGGAGATTACATCTATTGATTTAGGAAGGGAAGATTTGGTCTGTGGATTTGAAAATGGAATATCTGAACCATCATTTCAGACAGTATCATCAAGATCAAGAGATCAAAGGTCCTGTAGCATTTTGGGGATTGGAGGTGCGTGAACTTTAAAAAGTTGAGGGCAGGCTACAATCCGAACCCCAGTTTTGGAGAAAGGACACATGGAGGCTCGAGGAGAATTGCGGGCCGAAAATTAGTTTGGTTTCAAACCACCTTTTGGCATGCCCGCAAAAGTGTGTTTGTGTGAGGTCATCACCCAAGGTCACATCCAGGAGGGGCCAAAAGAAAAGGGGCTAACACCAACTCTGAGACTTCACTGAAGCGCGAAGGAGAAGGTCGCGGGTATCATAAGAACTGCACCAGAAGCCGAAAGGGCCTGTGTTTTATTAAGAGGTGAGACTATCAAGGTCTCTAAGTATTGTTTGACTTAGAGAATCAAAGAACCTTGACTAGAGGGTTGGGTTGAGTCCTGAACTTCCCAAATCAGAAATCATAGAGGGAAAGGATCTGTTCCTATAAGGAGGACAATTTTGTTTTTTGCCCCATCGTGGGTGTGTTAAAGCACAATTAGGAGAAGGGTGTAGAGAGTGAATATTGAGGAAGATGAAGAGCTATCAACATATCTAGTCCAAGTGATATAAGTTTTCCAAGGAGAGATAACAACATAAGAGAGGAAAAAAACAAAAGAGAAGGAAAATAGGTTGATGCCGAGAGAAACCACAATCCAATTCATGTTTCTGATATTTCATATGAGGAACCCCATCTTGGAGTTGTGTTAGAGAATGGTGCATATATATCAGTGACCTTATAAGATTTCTTGAGAACTCCATGGTGTGCATACAAGCATGGGTTGAAATCTCTTCCATTGTACACTCCTTGAAGAGTGTCTTGCCAACAGATGGACTAGCTCCTACACCCAACATGTAGAGGTGTGAAAATTGGTCATTAGAGTGACATGACCATGGAGGGTTGTTTCCATGATGAGAAGCAACTGATCCTAGCAGAGGAATATAGCCACACTTCCCTTGAGGAGTTTTTGCATGATGGAAACTTGTTGGGGTTACACTAGAAATATACCAACATTCGATTTGGGTTCATGATTTCTGAGATAGACTATGTCTAGGACAAAGAGGGATATGTGAATGAGTGTTGAGTCTATATTTTAGATTGGGATATTGTGGAGCTAAGATTCAATGAGAAGACTTCTGCAATGAAGGAACAAGTGAGCTAGAAGCAAATCTAGAGCCATAGCCAGGGACCCGAGCCAGTAGCCAGATCCATGATCCAGAACTAGAGTGAGATTCAGAGCTAGAGCCATAGCCATGTTCTATAGGAGAAGACATAAGTACATTGATCCAGATTGGTTTCCTTTAGATTTTGGGGACCAAATGCCTATCAATGGGGAGGTGTGATCCAAAATTGATCTAGATCAATGAATGGGTGTAAGACTCAATACTTGTAATATTAAATTGACAAATAATAAAGGTCAATTAAATTTTTAAAGATATGTAAATTCAAAAGTATGATAAGACAAAAATGAGAACACGAGAGGAAAATTAAATGTAATTTAAAAAAATCAAATAGGAGAGAAGGATGAGGAATGGGAAGTGAAGAGTCATGACTGTTGGCCTTCCCCCTATCCCCTAGGAATCCCTACTTCTTCCCTCTCTCTTATTTTCAAAGGGTATTTTTGGATGAGAGAGGAAGAGGCATCAAATCCATGAATGCAGTGTAACCAAAGGTTTCCATAATGAAAAGACTAAGCCCCATTCGAAGTTGTTTTTTCTCTTTTGGGTTTCCAATGAAAAACTTCTAAAATCATTAGTGATTGGTTATGTTTGATTTATTTATGTTTAGAATTAGTTTGTTGTTTATTTCATTTATGAGATGAGATATGGATTCCCATGTGTTTAATTGCTTCCTATAATTGGGTTTTAATGAAAATGAAGAACCACGACCACTCTCGACTTCCCATTGTCCATTTCTCATCAAAGTCGAAGATTGATGGATACTAAAATTATTTTGTTGACCGAGTTTACATTTCCTGGGAATATAAATTCATTTCTAAGGAATTTTTATGTTTACATTTCCTGGGAATATAAATTCATTTCTAAGGAATTTTTATCTACAATGACTATATTTCTCTCTCCCTGGGTAGTTGACTTGTTAATGGGTTGATTAATTTCCCTTGTTATTCAATTCCTTTGTTTGTCATCAAATTAGATCCCTCCAGTCAACTTGAATACCGATGGGTTAAATTATCTGGTGCTAGGGAATCCAAATTAAACGCCAACTCGAGTCTAAATTTGTGGGGCAAAATTCTGACACACATGTCATTTTTCACTGACACAATCTTTTTACCATCATGCTTGGGTGAGTTTACATCACCCCAGAGGAATTTTATCCTATGTCTGGTTGACGACTCATTCCCTTGGTTAATTGTATCCCTCTCCAAGTCAAATAGAACATGCTAGTCGATTTTATTTGATAGGGATGCCTAATTCTCGTTATAAGTCAGATTTATTATGTTGAGTCGAGCGTTTACTTCCATGGTCAACTTAGTTTCTTTCTAGTTCGATTTGGATTGCTGGTCGAATTACCTTTTCGACCAAATAAATACCTAGTCAACATAAAATTCAACGGGTCAGATTATCTTCATTTTCAGTCGAACTTACTTAGTCTAGTCGACCTTCCTTTTCTTGGGAGAGCTACGTTTTTTTTGGTTGTTTTTTCAAAGGTTGCTCGACGTTCATATTATTTTTGGGTATTGTTTTTGAAGTTGTTGGGTATTTATAGAGGTTTTTGGGCATGTTTAAAAGTATCTGGGATAAATTCTACTTTCCTAGATGTTTTTAGATATGGCTGGGTGGATTCATACATGCATGGGAATATTTAGAAGTTGTTGGGAGAATTTAGATGTCACTCGACGTGATTAGATGTTGCTTGGATGTTTTTGATGTTCATGTGGGTTTTCCCAATTCTCCCTTCAAACAATATTTTACACCGATGATTACCCAGTTCTCCCTTTGATAACTTCTCTCATCTACTAGTCGAACCAACTCGACCATTAAGTAGTTTTCTTCGATGCTGGTCAATTCATTCCAATGGGTTGATTTTCCCCTTATTTATTTAGCCAACTTCACTTACTAGTCGACTTGGATTATGCTCCTATCGATTGGGTTGTCTCTTGGTTGATTCATATACCTTGGTGAACATGTGATTGGTAACTGAGTGATAAATATAAATAAAATCCACTGGACAATAGGCTATCTAGAGTAGAGACTCAATATTGGTTGGCTCCTTGAGAACAATGATTTATCACTGTTGCATTGGCATCTAATTCCTTATGTGTAGACAATCTGAGAACAAAAGTGATTCCAATTAGTTGTTTCCATTGGTTGAAAAAAGGTGAAATTGCAGTGATTAAAAGGGAAGAGGGTACAACATGGACACATAACCCCCATAGCATCGAAATTTGGTCACTAGCTTCATAATATTTGGAGCAGAAAAGAAGATAGATTATAGAGTAACACAAAGGATCAAAGGCCTAATGGATTTTGTGTAGACATAGCTCTGTATATATAATACTGAGACATATAATATATTTTAAATTTCGCAAAGGTAGCCGTATTGGTGAAGTGAGTGGGCTATGATCCCCCATTTATAGATCACGTGTTGTAGTAATTATGCACTCACCTAGTTATTAATTTCCTAAATTTGATTGAGGGTGCTATCCAAAGATGGAATATTCTTGCCAGAGAATATTTCCTAAAACATAGGACACCTCCTACAAAATAGGGGTGCCTCCCTTTTTCAGTTTTACTTTAGTTATGAGTTTAGTTAGACTAGTGGAGAGTTAAGCTAAATTAGTGGAGGAAAACTCATGCATGCAACAATTACTGTTTTCATACTTAAGAGAAAGAGGATGCATATCTCATGCATGCATTCTCTTCTCTCTCCTCCACATGTGTGGAATCAATCAACTATTGAGTACTTTAACAATTGATTCATACTAGGTGGTATTTAAACTTCATTTTCTTTCAATGAGTGTTTACTTTACTCTAGACCACTACTAGGGTGAATTATCTTGGTCATGCAACTATATATGGTACATTAACCTATAATTATGGATTATTCATGTATTTATTACTTACTCGTGTAATACAATTTGTACATTCATTCTCAATTCTTTCTTCTTTCTCTCTGGTTCTTTTTGCAAGCTTTGTGTGAATTTCTCTATCTAGGTTCTCTGTGAATTTCAAAAAATGTGGGTAAAACCCCAACTTTGGATCTATATTTTTGTGCTATGTCTATATCTTTGTTAAGTGAATGAGATAATATGGTATCCCAATTGAAAACACTTCCAGTGGTGATAATATTATATGCTAATGGTACCCAAACATTCTTGAAATGAATGTAATTTTCTCTTTGTAGATTCTACATATGAGAGTCATTGCATAAATGTAAGGGTCTCTTAAATTCACCATTGTAGGTATTCCATTTATCTTCCCAAAAAAACTCTTGTTCTCTACCCTCCAACTTGTGAGGGTCATTTTAATGTCATGATCCCTATGAAATTGTTCAACAAAACCTATAATCATGTGTTTCTCAAGATCATGAATTCTATAATACTTCTCAAGCTCCCAGGTTTGATATGAGATAATACATCTTCTTTCATCATTAAGTATTTTTCTAGTATTTACATTGGTATATGTAATAACCCCTTCCACTAATTACAAGAAAGGAATTATGGGATTCCTTGCTGCAACTGAGTGAAGAGGAGAACTCCTAATGTTGATGAACATTGCATCGTCATAATTTCTCGTATTTGGGTCACTAGGAGGAATCACATTAGGGTAATCCTGCCTAATCCTTTTGTATATTTCTTCCCATCATGGAAAGGGGATTTGAGGATTGAATTGAGCCTTTTTATATCTAAATATTGGTTTAACATGATCGATATCTAGTTTTGATATTTGGATTACGAGAACAAACTACTTTGGAGTGAATTCCATCTCAATATCTACTTTCTCTAAAAGATAAATGATAGGTTTATTTCCTTTTGGCGATCTCTTTGGTGTTCTAGAAGGAGTTATTCTAGGAGGCATGTTATCTGAAGAGTTAAAAATGAATCTAACATTATAAATTTTCCTTATTTTCTACCAATTCCACAATTTCCTAATCTATTCAACAATTTAATATAGGAAAATCATGCTTTTAAATAACAAAGACTTTTTCCTTTCACGTTCATCCTATCAAAAGAGATCTAAAATATTTCAATTAAAAACATGAAAAATGAAGTTTTCTTGAAAATTGCTTGGAGGACTTGAGCAAAACTAATTAAAAATTGAGAATTCAACTGATAACCAAAACTTTATAACCATTAATCAATAAACTATTGTGAAAAACGTGTTGGACAAAAATTTTGAAATAACTTTTATGGACAATTTTCTCTAAAAATATAAAATCTACAACAATTTTCTCAGGCAATCTAAAAACTCATAAGAATTTTTAATAAGTGTGAAATGAGCAAGTGAGATTAATCTTACATAAATGTTTTGAAAATCATGATCATTATGGATTATACACATGAAAGATCTTGTTTGATTTTGTTAGATTGTGATATTCAATTATATAGGACATTTTATTTACCAGTTTCCCAAAATATATGGTGATGTGTTGTGTCTAATGGTTATTGGAGCAATTTTCATACTTTTCATTAGAGTTGTATATGCACTTTAATCGTTAGAAATTTTTATAAAATGAGCGATGCATTGACATTGTTAAGTTCTTTGATTAGAGAGCATATCAAAAATTTTCTTTTAGAAAAGTTATAAAACATAGTTATGCTACTTTTCTTGAGAGACATGTAATGTTGAAAGTTGGATGGTTCCTTCAATAATCAGAGCATATTGCATATTTTGCATCATTAGTCATTCAAAAGTTCATTTTAATTCCAATTTGGAAAGTTCACAATTGTAATGAAGTGAATTATAAATTTTTTGACTTTTCATTAGAGGAATATTTCACTTTGAATTAGAGCAAATTTTAACTTCATTCCAATGAGTGTGCTTATCAGAGCAATTTTGAACTTTTGAATCAATATAGTTTTAAAATTTGATTGGAGTTGTTATTGGAACAAGTTTTTGATCTAGGTTATATTGATAATGAAATGAGATACAAATGAAAATATGGAAGAGAACATAGAAATATAGTGAAACCCAAGTTCTATTAATGAATAAAATAACAGAACGTTGTAGAACACAAATTGGCTAGAATGGTGGTAGCTTATCTATGAAGAGAAAAAGATGTCAACTACACTCATTCACAATAATCATTACATCACACTCCATTGCATCCTCAAATACCTCCTTCACCTTTATTATATATGAGAGAGTGAGAGGAGAATAATTCCCATGATGCATGTGAGAGGAGAATAATTTCTATGATGCATGTAAGATAAATTGGTCCAAGTTTACAAAATCCAATAGGCATGTAAAACACTAAGACTTCCCAAGAGATCACCCATCCCAATACTAATCTATCCCAATCTTGATTAATTGTGGATTTCTAATGGGATCTGGTGCATTAATGCTATAGGCATGTACATATGATGTCTATAATCAACAAATGGAGATGAAATTACATTACATTTCCCATCAAAAGGGTGAATATCATGGTTTATCAAAACCACAGGCTCACAAATTTTGATTCAATGGAAAAGGTGGATGGCCACTGAGATCCACCTAGATCATTCCTCCCCCTTAGGAAACAATGGTCCCCATTGTGTCAAGTTCCCTTGGGAGATTTTTCTAAATATGAACCTTGATGAGTTGCTTGCCTTGCTGAAGTAGTTGTCTTGCTTGTACTTGGAATTATCTTATTGAAGGATGTCATGAACATATTTTTTGAGGATTTGGATCTATTCAACAAATTTGTCTGCATTATATCCCTTGGTATGAGTGTGGTAGGACTCGATCAATGAATATGTAGCAGGAAGATATACATCAATGGGGGATAATGGTTGGAATCCCAAGCACACTTAAAAAGGGTCATGGACAATAAATCTATGATAAACATATGGAATACTCTCATTCTATGGAAGGGAGCATCTATATATTGGACCATTAGGTAAGGGAGTACTAGGCACCAAGTCAATGTAATTCTTGGCTTAGCAGTGAAGAGGTACCCCTACAGGTGAAAAAATATATGTTTCCTCCTCCACAATATTGTCAACCTACTTCTACTATATAAAATTGTATTGGGATGAGCTTGTGGTGGTTGCAGTGACCTTCTTTTCACCTTTTTACTAGATCATGAAGAGGGAAAGCTTTGTGGTCTGAGAGATTAATTTGCAACACTATTTTTCCAAGATCAATGAAATGGAAGTAGTTGGAACTATCTATGGTACACTATAGAGATGACCTATTAAAGTAACAATGACATTGTGGGGATAAGACTGATAAATAACATGATGCTTCCACATATAAGGTTGTCCTAAAATAACATCAGAAAATTCAAGTGGGGCAACATCATCTAGTACCTCATCTTTGAAGGGCTTGATTCCATAGGACAAGAAGCAATGTTGGATAACACAAAGGTCTTGTCCTTGGATCAACGAACCAATGGTGTATGGTTGAGTGTGTGGCATTACCGATAGCTTCAGTCTCTTGATGACCTCAACTGAGATCAAGTTCTTCTAGATCCCACTATCAACAATGAAATGTAGTGGGGTCCCCTTCACCCACAATTGTGAATGGAAGAGACACTCCTCCTCAAGCTCCTCTGGTTCTTTTGGTTGGATTGTTGTGGCTGTGATGGTAGTAATGGGTTCTGCATCGATGATTTTTTTCCCTTTATTGTGCTTTGAATTAGAGTCCGAGTCAGGTTTTTATTCTTTTTCTTTGAGCTTGACCATTAATGATTGTTTTGATCAACATTCACCGTGTTGTGCCAAGGGATTTTGTGGAACTCACACCACTTTCCAGTGTCCTTTGAATTCCCATCACCCTTCTTATATGATAGATTGAACTAATTTTCATGAGATTGACTCTCCTTGCTTTGTCCTTCATTTGTGAGTTAGGGTTTCCTTTTCCATGCTTCTATTGTGGCATATTTGAAAACCCAAACTCTCGCGTACTCCAGTTCTTGAATTTCTACTTGATTTTGACTACATATCGATAAGCAACTCCCAGTGAGGATATGTTCAAAAAATCCATATTTGTCTGTATGTACCTATGTAGGCCACTATGGTACTTCAGAACTAGGTTCTTCTCAGAGTCTCTGATACCAAGCTTTGAGCATAAGGTATGGAAGATGTTAGTGTACTCTGGCATCAAATAGTCTCTTTCTAGACACCGATTCATCCACCTCATATACTTGTCATCATAGCTTACAATAGGGTAGAACCCCTCCTTGAGAGAATCCACAAAGGTTTCCTAGGTGTGTTTTCTCCCAAATAGTTTAGATTCATTCATGGAGTTCCTCTCCTAGTAACCTTCCCACCAATATTTGACATGGGGGAGGGATTTAAAGAGTGCAAAGGTGATCTTTTCACCATCATATTTTTTTGGATAGAGTAATAACCTTCTAGTTGATTCAACCATTTATCTAGAGAATCTACATCTATCTGGCATTCAAATAAGTGGATATCAAAATTAACTTGACCTTGAAGGGAATCACACCTCCGTAATGGCTCCTTGTTGAAGATCCATCGATCACCATCGGTAGTCATCGAAGGATTTGAACGAATTTTTCCATCATCTCATTCCTCTTTCACGTGAGGGTTTTCTCAAGAAACTTCTTGATAGGATATCCTTCTGTATCATCTCTCTTTTCTTCTGCCATGGGAGGTCACTTGGGTCAGCAAGAGTAGTTGTCCTCAAGAGAAAATAGCTTGAGACCCAACTCTATGTACCTTGACCTCATCGAGGAAATGCACTCAGAAATCACAAGGAGAAGACTACTATGATTTTTATTGATCCTAATTATATTAAGAACAAAATGAGATACAAACTATAATGTCAAAAAATTCAAACAAAGACAAATCCATAAATTATCCAATTTAATAACCAATAACCAATAGTTCATAATTAAATAAACCCTAATGAAATTTTAAACAACTCACAGGGGGATGGAACTTACATGTGTTGAAGAACCCAAATTACTTGCAACTTGGTGACTTAATGAACGCATCCATCCCCTGATCCTTACCCAACGAACCACAACACAAAGTGGGGGATGAATCTCCACCCAACTGTAGACCTTGTTACTCTAATATTTAGTATTAGGTCACCCCCAATCCCCCAATCTACTACCATTCCAGTGAATCCTTATCCTTCCCCTCTCTATATCTTCAACCAAAGAGATGTTCTAGGAAAGAAATGTCATTTTCTCATCCTTTTCCCTCTTTATAAAGAGTCCATTTGTGGTAAAGAACCCAATCCCTAGGGTCCCTTATTTAATTATTCATTGTACTTTAGGGTTTCTCCATTAATTACAGTTACTTATTTTACCATTCTCTTTAGTCACCCTAATATCAATAATAAATACTTATTATGACCCCCTTTAGGATAATTATATTATATATTTCTTTATTATTATTTATTTCATTAAGTATTTATTATGACCATTTAGGAGAATTATTATATTCCTTACATTATTATTATTATTATTTATATTAATAATAATAATATGGGACATGACAAACACCCCTCCTTCAAGAAACTTCGTCTCGAATTTATCTTGATTATGTTTCTTATAGGTTTTTAATTAGTTCACCACCCTCCACAACACCCTCTGTTATCTACTGTACCTTGCACAACACCCTTTGTTGGACTGATATAAAGCCACCCAAGTGACTACAATAGGCATTGAAATTCCACATCACAACGTCGGGGAAGAGAAAGTACTCTCTTGTCATCCTTCCTGACTTTTGGAACCCAGCTTAAAGCCTACTGGTCTCTTTGGAACCCCAAGACTCAAGACCTCATCTTCCCAAGAAGGCATCTGGATTGGTACTCACATACACCAGACATCTCGAAAGGTTGTCCTAAACTCCCTCCACAACAACCAATTACAACCCCAGGCATTGAATTCAAATCCCACAACACCACCGACGAGCAATGCTCCAACCACTCTTCGAGACTTCGACATCATAATTTCAATACAAGTTATAAGGATTACTGGCATAAGTAGTAGATTGATTTGTATCCATCCCATAAGATGTTACTAGTAATATTCTCCTTTGTGGTTATGATCTCCCATGAGATCATCAAATAAACCGACCTTCTTGTCCGACAATCATGGCCCTCTCGTCCCACTAGTGGATAACCTCACAATCGCCACCTCACAACATGCAATCATTTCATTAGTCATTATATCAACATTTCAAAGAAAGAATCCACTTGCTAAATCTTGCATGTCATTGTGAGAATACAATATCATTGTCATCACAACATGATATATTATCATAGGAAATACAACCTCCATATATCTTTATCAAAGATATAACCATATAACATTGCATCAACATAATAATTGGAACCACATATAACATAAACATTTCGACATAATTACATCCACATATCTTTATCAAGGATATAAAAATATAACATTGCATCAACGTAATAGTTGGAACCACATATAACATAACATCATGAAAATGATAATCCCTTCAACACATCGAACCACATATAACATAACATCATGAAAATGATAATCCCTTCAACACATCTCACATGTAGGGTAAATAACTATCATGATTGATCAACAAAATCAAGTTTACTAGCCTGCATAATTAGTAGAACGAATTGATCACCAAACCTCCATCTAGCAGATAGATATCCTTATTTAATTTTTTTAACCCAATCTAACTCAATAAGGATCATTAGTAAAATGAGTGCCATGTGATCATCCCGATACCAATTGTTTGTTCAAAAATTTCATATAATTTTCTTGCACATCAACCCCCATTATCTAGAGTCACAATCTCTAGTCATTGGCATACATGATTATTTCTCTTCGATCATATCAACCTATAAGACTTCATCTCCTTAATTTATCACAAAAATTGAGCACCCTCTTTGTTAACTCATACCCTCACATATCAAGTCTGGTCATTATAATTCTTACCCCTTCTCATGGTTTCCTTGAGACTAAAAAATCTTGCACTAAATGACAAGTTAGTAGATAAATTATCCATTATTAATCCTTAGAAAAGATAAAAATGAGTGTTGTTCAATGAACCATGTGCCATGAAATGCTAATGAATGAGTGAAAAATATGAAATAATGACCAATAGATCTAAGCATAACATCCATCATTTGCAACAATAAATATCATTCTAATATAAATGAGATATCAAGGATTAAGAATCTATTGTTTAGGGATCATACACTGATATTATCATGCATTTGCAATAATAAACCAAGGAAAGGAACATATAC
>CBVK0104098100.1:0-24691 GCA_900067695.1 Picea abies
AAGGATTTTATATAGTTTCTATAAAATTTTGGCGATTTTTAAGGTAAAACAATTTTATTCTATGGAATTTGGGCGAATCAATTTTAGAAAAAATGGAAAATGGCGAATCGTTTTTGGGGAAAAACCATGGAAAATTATCCCATTTACGAAATTTATCCCCTACAATCATATATGTTGATGAGTTTCATGTTCCTCACATACCATAATTTGAGCATGGTGTTACATATGACATTGCTTCCGATATGTTGGGTTGTTCTACTCATGTAAGTGAACCTGACCTCGATCCTACTTCCTCTAATCATCCAACACAAAAATTTGTTCCCTATCATAAAAATCGAAGGAATGAAAATAATGTTTTCATATTTTTGTAGAAGATACGTGAAAGACATAATCATGGACTACTGCCAACTACCTAGATAGATTGTGGTTGGATTGATGGATGGTCATGGAATCATTTGATCAGATGTTTGGGGAATTCATTTAATTGTGTATCATCAACTTTACTTTCTTGCAACATTCCTCTTACTTACTAATGATTTCCTTGGAGGTTGTCAAACGAGGATCAACCTGACATGACAATAGACTGGAGTTTCAACTGAGTATTCTATAATTGAGTTTCGATTAGGTTGTCTGTCGAATGGAATTTTTTATGAGAAATTTGTTGCTACTTATTGATCCCTCAAGGGGGGGGAATACTTAAAGTTGTTGATATGTGGACCTAAATTATGTCTTCTTGTTGACTCTATTGTTTCTTGATGAATGGACTTGGATTTTTTGATATCGATAAAACCATGTTCAATTATTGTAGGATGTGTACAACTGCTTATGTTGGATACATATAATGTGTGGATTGACATAGACTAATTATCTTGTGTTGTTGGTGATAATGTTTAGAATTCTTCAGGAGTGTTGTTGTACTGTGTTTGAGCATTTTTGCGGTCATAACAAATTAAAGTGGGAAATCCATGTGCTATTTTTTTTCCTCCAATCTAAGTTTTCTTAAAATAAAATTGAAGAAATTCAGAATGGAAGATTGTGCATTGGTCAACACACCCATGGTCACAAGTTGTAAATTGAAAAAAGATGATGAATATTTGGAAGAAAATCAAACATTGTACAGGTTAATGATTGACAACCTACTATATGTGACAACATCAAGGTCAACCATTATGCAATTAGTAGGATTCGTTGCATGGTTTCAAGATGCACCAAGATAAACTCATGTGCAAGCAGTGAAAATAATATTCAAATATCTAAAGGGCACCTTGGAATTCGACTTGCGGTACTCAAGAGGTGAATATTTTACTCTAACAACATATACAAATGAATATTGGGGAAGCAATGTTGATGATAGGAAAAGTACATGTGGAGGAGCATTCTTTCTACACAACAATCTAGTGTCTTGGTTGAGCAAGAAAGAACCTTCAGTTTCTCGATCCACAACAAAGGTCGGATATATAGCAACAACATCATGTTGCACACAAGATCTTTGGATGAAGCAAACATTGAGAGATATTAAGGTAGACTATGATAATCCAATATCAATAATTTGTGACAACAAAAGTGTAATAAATATTTCAAAGAATTTTGTTATGTACTAAAAAACAAAGCATATTCCAATCAAGTATCACTTCTTAAGAGAACAAGTAGCAGAACATAATGTCAAGTTGGAATATATTGTCAACAAAGAACATGTTTCATGTATTTTCACAAAACTCCTTCCCAAGGAGACATTTGAATATCTCAGACAAAAATTGGGAGTAATATCCATCTCATCACTAAGTGTTTAAGGAAAATCACAAGCTTCGGGGGGACATCTATTTTCCATTGATGTCAAAGAGGGAGAGTTGCAGACAATGGGAGAGTTGTGGATAGGGGGGAAATTCTTTCTATGCCTGGTGGACTATGTGTTTCGTTGCATGATTTTCATCAATGACAAAGGAGGAGATTGTTGGAATTATTGTCATTGATGTCAAAGAATTAATGTTGTCATATTACAGATTTAAAAATACACACAACATTTCCAATATTGATTTATATATAGGTTTACAAGTATATTAAAAAAGGGGCACACATGAAAAAGTAAAAAGTGAAATGGTGGTTTCAAACCCATGTGTTTGAAATCCCATAGTATTTTCCCATGGTATTTGGAAAAGTGAAATAAAAAAAAGGGAATTAATTATTTAATTAACGGGTGTCGTGTCTTTTTGAATTAACATGTCCCTTCATGAAGGGTTATGATAAAGTATAAAAAGAGAAAGTATTGAGAGAAAGTGTATGGGTGAAAAATGTAATAACAATTGAAGAAGTGGATGAGAAAAGATGGAATATCATTCCAAAAGTGGAGAGTTGCAAAATTAGTTTCAGGTCAACTTGGAATTTTTGTGATAACTTATTTTCTGGTACGTTTCAGACCATGAAATTTTGAGAAGATGGAGGCGATATTACTAGGCTCACATGGTGAAAATTGTATACCTTATTTCTCTATACTTTCTGATATATGCCCTGTGGAAGTTAGGGTTTCTGGATAGTCCTGAAATCAGTTTCAAACAGGCCAGTTTGGAATTTTCACTATAACTTATTTTCTAGGACTTTTCAGCTGGTGAAATTTTTCAGGATCTGAGGAGACATACAAAAGTACCTAATGTAAAACTTTCAAACCTTGGTTTTCTAAACTTTCTGAGATATTCCATGTGGAATTTAGGGTTTCCGAATTGTCCTGAAATCAGTCTCAAACGGGTCAATTTGAAATTTTCACTATAACGTCTTTTTTGGGACTTTTTAGTCTGTGTAATTTTCAGGGATCTAAGGATACCTATAGAAGTACTTTCGATAAAAATTCAAACTTTGGTTCCCTACACTTTCTGAGATATACCATGTGGAATTTAGCGTTTCTGGGTGGTCCTGAGATCAGTTTCAAACATGTCAGGTTGGCATTTTCTCTATAACTTCTTTTCTGGGAATTTTCAGATTGTGAAATTTATAGGGATGTGAGGAGACATACCAAAGTTCCTCAAGTAAAGATTTCATAATCAATTTTTCAAAATTGGATACGTGGCATGATTTACAAGTTTGCTCTTGGGAAGACGCCAAAAACAACAATCTTTGGGAAAGTTACCATAAATTTCATTTGGAAATTCAAATTTTGGTTAGGCATGGTGAAGGCAGAAGTAGCAAGTAGACTCGATGAAGGTAATGTGAATGTTATCATCTTTTGAAGAAGTTATAACTTGAAGGTTGGTGTCGCTTAAACAAATAGATTGGCGTCTCCTACTAAGTTGGTGCTTATCGATGGGGATTGGCATCTCCAGCAGATTGGTGTCTACAAAGATCTATAAGAGTAGGTCGTTGTCGCTTAAACAAATAGATTGTTGTCTCTTTCTAAGTTGGTGCTTAGTGGTGGGGATTAGTGTCTCTAGTAGATTGGTGTCTACTAAGATCTGTAAGAGTAGGTTGGTTCTTATCAGAGTCTATACCAATGGGGATTGATGTCTCTAGTAGGTTGGTGCCTACAAAGAATTATAAAGATAAGTTTTGTGGCTTTCTCCTGAAAGGGTTTTCGCGTAAATCTTGTGTTCCATGTTCTGCAGTTAATAGATCTCATGTGTGATTGTTTTCTTGTGGTTGATGAATGTTTGAAAGAGTAAACAAATTGTCTTATACTGATTCACCCCCCCCCCTCTCAGTATAAGTGTGTGCTCAACATATTTTTCCCATTTAATAACACTTATTATCTAGCATTAGAAAGATAACAAATTTGTTTAGATAACGTTAGATAAATGTACCTTTAACACTTATTAACAAAGATATGTTAAACATGTAACAAATAAACCCTCATGTGACAATAAATTTGAGATGAATCCAGTGGAATTTTAGCCATGTTGAAAGTTCCACCACGATCCAAGTTCCATGTAGGGTGGAAATTGATCTCTAGAGGTTTTTCCGCATTACAAATTGACCCAAATGCTCAAAAAACCAATTAGTAAATGCATTTCCTAGTTCAAAAACCTCAAGTTAATATTAGATAATGTACTTTTAGAACTTATTATCAAGGATAAGCTAAGCATGTAGCAAATAGACCCTCGTTCCAATGATACATTTGAGATGAATCTAGTGGAATTTTAGGCATGGTAGGAGTTCCACCATGATCCAAGTTCCATGCATGGTGGAAATCGATCTCTAGAGGTTTTTCTCGGATTCTAAATTGACCCAAATGCTCAAACAATAATGAAAAAAACACATTACCAACATTGTATAGGTTTAATGAAATCACCATATCTCAAACATGAATGGGGAAATATTGTAGTGGTAACGTGGCACATATTTCATGTATAAATGGTAGAGGTCCATAAGTAGAATGCAATGGAAAAGAATGGCCTTTCATGAGTTTTGTAGCTACCTAACTTTAAGATCGGTTAGTCTCTCATCATCAACATCATTGAGGCTTACAATGAAAATACTATGACATTTCTGACGGATATACATGCAAAAAACCTACTTAAGCCAAACAATTATTGAATCTCCTTGATGAAAGCATGGAGGTCGAATTGGAGAATGTTAAGTACATCACCTATGTCTTCCTAGATATCTAGTTGCACCATGTTGAAAACATTTTATAGGAAATACAAGCATTCAATTTTAGGCAAGTCATCCCTCCTTTATATCAATAAATGTGTTATAGAGTGGTGCATGTAGAATGAAAGACACAACTCCAATATGTTTATGTGGACATGCCCCCGCAAACTATATGCCTTATTCATGCCTTTGGTGCCTAGTTGGGCACATTTCCAAACTAACCAATTGAGCTAATTTTTTCATAAACCAATTGGTTCATGTAGTCTACAATGTCAAATACCATTGACACCCATCTCAAATTAGGTCCATCCTAATTCCTCTTTTGTTTGATGTTTCTTAGAAGGATTTACTAATGTAAATGGTGAACAGTTGGAAAATATCCACTCCAAAGCCGTGAAGCCTTCATGCTAGTTTCCCTTGGAATAATGATGATAGTGTCACACACTAATTAAATATGATAGTTATTCAGGAAAGCCTTGGGAGTGAAACACACCAAATGACACAAGTTACAAGTAAGAAGGTGAACAACATATAACTATTGTCACTCTTTCCAAAAAATACATTTCACACCAATGGCATACTAATACAACATTGAAGGACGTTGGTTTCTCATAAATTCCCAAGCCTCAATTTCATGCCCCTCCATGTAATAACAATACAAGTAATAGTTACACCCCAACATCCTCTTCCAATACCCATAAGCGAAACACTTGCACTCATCCTTTGTCTTCATCACCATCATTTATGCCACCTCCCTATCTCAATCCCACTTCATTTGGGTCTTTGTGTGCAACTAGAAAGGAAAAAACCAAAACCATGTCATCTTCCCTTGTACTTATAGGGTCCATTCTCGACCTTGAATTTGGTCTATAGTATTAAAGTACACATGCACCAAATTCAAGGTCAAGAATGGACTCTACAATGAGTACAAGTGTAGTTCAAACTCCAAATTCCCCTTGCCCCCATTGGTTTGAAATCAAAAGGGACATAATTCATCCCAACCTCTTCAAGAAACAACCTAGCGCTAACCATACTACTTCATTTTCAAAGGACAACATATTGCTTGAGTTTACCTCATTCTTATGGAAATTTCCCTATCTCATACTTCTTCCACTGGAACTCTAAAGGATAACCCTCCTCTTGCCTCTATGACAAATCCCTTGGTGGAACCCCCTTTATCCCAATCACTTAAGAAGGACTCCACACTAGCTCATTTCATTGTGTCACCGTAGGATAAATATTCTATCCCAATCTTTGAACCAGTGTACTTATAGTAGGAAAGCCCCTTTATCCTCCATTTTATTATCCCCCTAGTGACAAACTCCTCCTTCCTAATTTTCCTTCCAAGAGTCCCACTAAATAATTTCTTGTATACCCTCCAATCCCACTTCATTAGATCCTTCTTCCAAGATTCTCAAGATACCACCTCTCACAATTTTGGTACTTCGGTTCTTTTCAATACCCCTTAGGAACACCCCATTTGATTTGTAAATTGTCATGGATATTCTACTTAATAGCTTGTTGCAATATATCTTTAAATTATTTGCAAATACATTGAGGTTATACTCTAATGTTGAATGATCACTTATGAATAAGATATAATATTGAAATTATACCATTTTCAATATGGAAACTAACTAAGATTATAAAAGAGAAAGCTACAGTAGTAAAAAGAGCACATCATTAGCACATTGAATGCATGATATACCTTGGAGAAACTCACATTCTGAAAACTCGAGAAAAAAATAAGGATTGTACCTTTTTTCTTTATTTTCATATTTATAATGCAAATTTCAAAGAAATATAAGCTTTCACTATGGATTGTATGGAGTTGTGGCCTAAATATGTTTCTACTCTACTCTAACTTAATATTGCACTCCATTTTTTTCTTGGCCATGGAACAAATAATCAATACAATTAGAACAAAAACCCTTTCTTCTCTTACAAAGTTAATTTTTAACATGTCTTGATAGTTGTTAGGGTTAGGGTTAGGGTCTTTTCATTCCCCAACCATTGATTGGGTTTACGTTTTTGGACCCTATATAATATTCTTGGAACTTAACCCACGACTTGGTTTGCATGTGTCAGTAATGGAAGTTGACATGGCATCCAGTTGGTACTGCAGTAGTCAAATCATGGGTTAATTTTGGGTATGTGTTATATTATTTGCAAGATTGATCCCATGTACTATACACTGATATGTGAGCAAATGGGGTATGGTAGCTTTTTTTGCATTTGTTTTTTGGCGGTTTTTCAGCACATGGTTTTTGTTGATAGTTTTCTAATTCTGGTTAAGGAATTAGGGTTATTGATTAATCTGGGTTAATGGATANNNNGATCCTATATGTATATTTTATTGTAAACAATGAAGAAGATGATGAATAGAAGATTAGAGGTGTGACTCTAAACAAGTTGTTGGTTTTCCCGGTTTGGGTTTCCAGGGTTAAAATATTTGTGTAATGTGTGTGTGTGTGTGTGTGTGACATTGTATCTTTTATGTTTTTATTAAGAATATGTTTGGAGTAATTAATTGTACAAGGTTAAAATCTATAGTTAATTGACCTTGAGGAATAACTTGCTCATACAAACTCCAATTGAGGTGATCTTTGAATTGTTGGAAAGCACTTGATGAGTATAATAACACTAAAGGATAAGAACTGTGTTTGAAATTTTTTTACCCCCAAAAATGTATGTTTAATGCCCAAAATACGCTCTAGAAGTTTCAAGACCCTAAATTAACCAAATCAAGATCAACCCATAATATAGGTCCAACAAGTCCTCAACTTTTAATTTATAGAGAAAAAAGTACCTGAAATATTGACCAAATATATAGTGATTCATTTTGGATCACAATCAATGTGGCTAAGTATAGTTCCATCCCTTAGACCACATTGTGTCCAAGTCTCTATAGCACCCTACAGGGTCATAGAACATAACCCTTTAATGGCATTGTACATTTTATGTATTGCTAATTCATACTCATAATAATTTACTACAATAGCGATTTAGAGAATCAAAATTATAGCATAAAAGTTTCTACTTCTGCTACTATTACTATAAATTAGGCCATGAAATAAATTCACTAATTTAGTTATTATGAATAACCTACAACAACAAATATTATGAAAATAAATCTAAATATATTAATGAGAAGATACTAAATCTATAAATTCATGATTAAAAAGAGGGGAAACATAAATGCCTTTGAATCTATTTGATTTATGTAGTTTAACTCCTCCAATGTTGTCCAAATTGAATTTAATTCTCCCAACCAAACTAGGAGCTTCTCCAACTATCTAGCTCTAGGAAACCTTATTTTTGTCATTTTTGGAGCATAGAAACAAAGGGCTAGGAAACCCAAAATCATCTTCAACACCCATTCTAACTCAATGTTTCTAGCTTGATAGTAGTTCAATGCCTATTTCACAGTTCCAACATAGTTTTCTTTCTGGCTCTCCCCCAAAACATGTCTCCCTACTTCCTTTTAATTCCCCCCCTTATCCCTTTCTTCAACCACCTTCCTAATTTCAAGAAGATGGTCATTAGCCTCCTTCTTAAGAAGATAAAAATAACAATAAAATAATTCACAAGTTTTTTTGAAGTCCTACATGCACCTACTCACATCTAATTATGTTGAATTTTCACCCCAGTTAGGTGTCAATTTACAATTATTTTATGGTATATGGTTCATGCAATCCAACATATAATGGATGATTTCTAGGCCTATAAATTATATTTTATAAGTATGTAATATAATTCCTAATTCCACCCATCATGATCAAAACATTATTAATATAATTTGATAACTAATGTGTTTTGAAACAATAATAGTGTACACGTGCAGGCCTCCACCACATAGTTCCAATATGTTCACAACCAAGCATGTAGGTGTTGACCAAAATTGGTCATCTATATTTTCCCACTCTTGGAATAATGAAAAAAATTGATATTAAAAAAATAAAAATTTTGAACAATAACAAGTCTAGTGCATAGTCCTCAATCTTGGATTCGTCATGCATTTTTCGGATTCAAAATTTGAGTTTGTATGCTCAAGATATATAGGTTTCCATTGATCCATCAAAAAAATGCTTCTTCCATGTGGAACCATGACTAACTCTTCATAACCATATTCAATTTTTGGAACCACGCTATTTTTCAAGTTCTCAGTGCCATGTTTGTAATCTTGGAACTTCTCTTTCAACACTTGGAATTTTTCTTGAGTCTCCTATCCTTTATTAAATCCCCTCTCTTCTCTTTACTCGGTCTTTTTTTAGAATTTCCTTACACTCATTCCCCCCTCCTTATTCAATACTTAGGTTTTTTTATTTATTTTTAATGTTTTTTGGGTTCATAGCACAACACGCTCACTCCCATACATCTCCTTCACTCCCCAACCCACGAACATGAGTCCTCCTTATATCCTTGGGTTTGGAATCACTCCCTCTCCCCCTCACACTTTCATCACTCCCCAACCCATGAACCCACCATGCTTCCCCTCACTCTCAGGAACCAGCCATCACTCTTCCTCCCACTTCTTTCTCCTTATTCCTCCTCTCTCATTCACTGCCTCCCTAACTTAACTTTTTATCCAAAGTTCCATACATTATACCATCAACCAATCATATCTTTCCACATGGAATCCTATGGAGGGATGACACATGGAATATTATTATTTATGACACAAGACAACCTATGGAGGGATGACACATGGAAACCCGCTATTGGAGACACATGGCAGACATATGGAAACAAACAACTGGTGACATGTAGCAGATTATTAACCTATCACACGATGACATTTGGCGACATGTGGACTATTGACTCACGTTGACTGGGCATGGTTGAAAGATCACTAGATATTAAAATATTAATTAATTAATCAATTTCCTAAGGGAAAGTCGAATTCTCAAATCTCCATAGTCTTCTCTTCTCTTCTCTTGTTTCTTACTAAGTGTATAATACAATTTTGATTATATACACTAAAACTTCATAAAATCCCATGCATGTGGGATAAGTATTATGAAGACAAATCGAATTTTTTAAGGAGAAAAATTTAATCAAGAGCCTAGATTGCTCGGTGAAGATCAATCAACGGTTGTCGAGTCTTAATCTTTTGAAGGCCATGTCTTGAGATCTATGAGTCAGAATTGCACAAAATTTACGTAGTTGGAAAGGTATTTCGACAAGGAATATGTTAAAATAGGTTTCTAGGTCTGGAATGGGCTATATTTTTTTATAAATTGAAAGAACAATCAACAATATTTTTATGATGAGCTGGTAAATCTGCTTGACACCTTGACTTCATGAGCTCATATCTTGAGATCCAGAAAACAAAATCATGCCAAGGAGGACTCATTGGAAATATAAGATGATTCATATCACATATAAATTGGTTTCAATGGCTTAAACGTTGGATATACTATCCAAAAAATTAAAACACTGTCCCCTTTTTAAAAGGGCAATTAATTAAAATTTTCAAAATAAAAATTTATTTAAATTTTTTTATTAAAGAACGAAAGGGGTCAACTTCAAGATATAAATATCAATGATGTAAATTAATTAGTGATACTTTGTTGAATCATTAATTAAATCAATTATCTCCAAGAAAGAAAAAATCCCTAACTACTCAAAAGTTAGAAGAACTAGTTTTAAAAGGATGAAAGGCATCATCAAAGGGTTAGAGAAGGTTGCATCATGAGGGCGGAGGATTAGAAGAAGAAGGTACAAACATAAATATACAATGAATCTTCTGATCAACGAAAATATATCTCCATATTCTCCACTCTTTTTCTTCTTCTACACCATTTTCTCAAAGCTTTATGCTTGAATATCTTAATTGAGTACAATGTTGAGATTCTTGAGTGTTCCTCTTGTATTCTTCAAAAGAGTTTTCTTATATGATCATGGAGTATTCACAACCATGTATATGAATTTCAAATATTTTTTGTATTGTTGAATACCTTTCTTGAATAAAACTCCACAAAGAATTACTTCAGGGCATGACTTCAATGATGTTTTAGATCTTGGGATTTCTGAGTGTGAGATGTTTGAAGTATGCTTCTCAAATTATCTTATGTTTTAACTGCAATACTCTTTTAAAATTATCCTAGATGATAAAACATGTTCTTCCTTATTTCTCGTGAGAAGATATGGATATATCCATTATTCGTATGTGTTTAAGAGGGTTGTATATATGATGTTGAGTACAAAAGATATATTGATATTGAAGCCTTCCTTCAATATTTTCCTATTGTAAATAAATTTCTTGTTGCACATAAAGATAAGATTAGGTTTTTAAAGAACTATTTCATGTATAAATTAAAGAAATAAATATCCATAGTTTGTTGTCTAAGCATTCTTCTTAATCCAATATATTCAAGATATATCTTTTAGTCAAAGAGGAGTGCCACCTGTATAAAATGCAGCGGGATTCATGTCCTCATGAGGTTGTTGTTTCGATCTTAACAGATTCAAACATGAACATTTTAGTGACCATACTAGGGAACCATTTACTTCAAGATATTTGAGCCTTTGTTTCAAATTTGATTGAGGAACGAGAGTCTCCATGGTTCAAAGTTTTGAAAAGAAGATTCAAGAAGACTGCTAATTGTTCTAAATGCATGAGGTTTATAAAATATTATTCAGATATGTTTGGATGACCTCAAAAAGAGCCAAGAAGTACAAAAGATTTGAGTTTACCTTCTTCACCAAACCCATCAATGACTTTACAAAATTCAACAAAAGGTGACTACATAAAGGCCCTTTAAATCTGGCAGAAGTAGATTTCCAAATGCCCAATATTCCTATGGAATATTTTTCTACATTCTTTGGGAAGACTTCAGAAGATGCAAATAAACATTTGTTTAGATTCCAATGTGGATGTGAAATTTTAATCTCATTGAAGACAACATTACATGTCAATTATTCTTACAAACTCTGTGTGGGAATGTTTTTGAATGGTTCCATTCGTTCCCACCTGGTACCGTTACCGGTTAGGATGTGTTAGAAGATTTATTTTCTAAAATGTTTTCCCACCCACCCTCTCCCATATGGACACAAGATAATGCATATTTCAGCCTCTTATATACTCCATATGAATATATTTCAAGCAACACTTTTGAGAATGAAATCGAGGAGCCTCGACCAAAACCACAAGAATATTTCATCCTTGCAATAGATGATGAAAGGCCACAAGAACATTGGCTACAAGAAGCATGGGTGGAAGAAATCAATCTTGAGAAGAATGATGACCAAGATTATCATTTTGTGAAGGAAGAATATTTTCAAGACATCACTAGTGAATCAAAAATCTTGGAAGTGGTCAGTGATAAGAAGAAGGATGAAAGGATGATAAAATTGGAAAATCCTTATCTAATCAAATATAGAAGCACTCTTGAACAACCAAGATTCAATGAAATTGAATCATGGTTCCAAAGCATCATTGGCCAAACAATGTAATCAGATTTCAAGTGTATTTTGCTTAGTTTTTTCTTGGCACACTTTGGATATGCCCCTGACTCATTGGTACAAGCCCCAATATGTTCACTAATTATGGAGTTCATTCCAAAGATCAATTGGATGCTTGAATGGCTCCATTGGAAATCTACCTACACATGAAAGTGTTCCTTCCCTTCAAGTAAGGTAGGGTAGGTATATCTTGTATGTATATAGTTTATTTCTTTAGTTCAAGTTTTGCACAATAAGACAGTTGTTATATGGAAATACTATTTGAAGATAACTCCGTGAAAGAGGAAGAATTACAAAAAAGTACTTTAAAGATGACTTCATAGCCCAATGGAGAAGGAGGTTGGTCTTCAGATTCTGGTGTTCTCAACAACCTATAGGGGGTCATTGTCCCGCGGTTGGAGCTAGTTGTTGACCAAAATTGGTCATCTATATTTTCCTGCTCCTGGAATAATAAATAAAATTGATATCAAAAAAACAAAATTTTTAAGCAATAATAATTCCATTGCATACCCCTAAGTATCATCTTCGTCACACATTTTTTGGATTCAAAATCCGAGTTTGTATGCTCAATATATCCAGGTTTTCATCAAACCGACAAAAAAACGTTTCTTCCATATGGAACCATGACTAACTCTTCGGAACCATATTCAATTCTTGGAACCACGCCATTTTCAAGTTCTAAAATCCATGTTTGTAATATTAGAACTTCTCTTTCAACACTTAAAATTTTTCTTGAGTCTCCTCTCCTTTACTACATCCCCTCTCTTCTCTTTACTTAGTCTTTTCTTAGAATTTCCTTACACTCAATCCCCCCTCCTTATTGAATACTTAGATTTTTATTTTTATTTTATGTTTTTTGGGTTCATAACACAAAGGTCTCATTCCCATACATCTCCTTCACTCCCCAACCCATGAACCCAACTCCTCTTTATCTCTCTATCCTCCTCTCCTCTCCCCTCCTCTTACCTCTTACCCCCCACAATCAGATCTTTCCACATGGAATCCTATGGAGGGATGACACATGGTATATTATTATTGATGAAACATGGAAACCTATGGAGGGATGACACATGGAAAGCAACCTATGGAGGGATGACACATGGAAGCCCGCTATTGGAGACACATGGAAGACATATGACAACAAACAACTAGTGACATGTGGCATATTATTGACCTATCACGCGATGAAATTTGACGACAAGTGGAATGTTGACTCACGTTGAGTGGGCATGGTTGAAGGAGGACTGGGATTTAAAATATTAATTAATTAATCAATTTCCTAAGGGAAGGTCGAAATCTCAAATCTCCATAGTCTTCTCTTCTCTTGTTTCTTACTAAGTGTATAATACACTTTTGATTATATACACTAAGACTTCATAAAATCCCATGCATGTGGGATAATTATTATGAATACAAGTCGAATTTATTAAGGAGAAAAAGGAAATTTAATCAAGGACCTAGATTTCCCAGTGAAGATCAATCAACGGTCGCTAAGTTTTAATATTTTGAAGGCCTATCTTGGTATTCGGGAGTCGGAATTGCGCAAAATTCACCTCGTTGGAAAGATATTTTGACAAGGAAGATGTTGGAATAGGTTTAAAGGGATAGAATTGGACATATTTTTCTCATAAATTGAAATATAGTCAGCAATAATTTTATGATGTGCTGATAAATCTACTTGACACCTTGACTTCATGAGCTCATATATTGAGATCTAGGAAACAAAATCGTGCCCAGGAAGACTCTTTAGAAATACAATATGATGAAGATCACATATAAATTGGTTTACTTTGTGGAAAAATTGGATATTCTATCCAAAAAATTAAAACACGGTCCCATTTTTAAAATGACAATTAATTAAATCTTTCAAAATAAAATTTTATTTAAAAACTTTTACTAAAGAACGAAAGAGGTCAAATTCAAGATAAGAATGTAAATGATGTAAATTAATTAATGATACTTTATTAAAGCATTGATTAAAGCAATTATCTCCAAGAAATAAAAAATCCCTAACTACTCGAGAAGTTAGAAGAACCAGTTTTAAAAGGGAAGAAATGCACCATCAAAGGGTTAGAGAAGGTTGCATCATGAGGGCAGAGGATCAGAATAATAAGGTACATACATCAATATGTAGTGAAACTTCTAATCAATGAAAAGAGATCTCCATCTTCTCCACTCGTTTTCTTCTTCTACACCATTTTCTAAGAGCTTTATGCTTGAATATATGAATTGAGCACAAGGTTGGGATTATTGAGTATTCCTCTTATATTCTTCAAAAGAATTTTCTTATATGATCATGGAGTATTCACAGCCATGTATATGACTATCATAGATTTCATGTATTGTTGAATATATTTCATGAATAAAACTCCACAAATAATTACTTCAGGGCATGACTTCAATGATGTTTCAGATCTTGGTATTTCTGAGTGTGAGATGTTTGAAGTATGCTTATCAAATTCTCTTTTGTTTTAACTGTCTTCCGATCTCACTTATTTTATGTTTTTTGGGTTCATAACACAAAGGTCTCATTCCCATACATCTCCTTCACTCCCCAACCCATGAACCCAACTCCTCTTTATCTCTCTATCCTCCTCTCCTCTCCCCTCCTCTTACCTCTTACCCCCCACAATCAGATCTTTCCACATGGAATCCTATGGAGGGATGACACATGGTATATTATTATTGATGAAACATGGAAACCTATGGAGGGATGACACATGGAAAGCAACCTATGGAGGGATGACACATGGAAGCCCGCTATTGGAGACACATGGAAGACATATGACAACAAACAACTAGTGACATGTGGCATATTATTGACCTATCACGCGATGAAATTTGACGACAAGTGGAATGTTGACTCACGTTGAGTGGGCATGGTTGAAGGAGGACTGGGATTTAAAATATTAATTAATTAATCAATTTCCTAAGGGAAGGTCGAAATCTCAAATCTCCATAGTCTTCTCTTCTCTTGTTTCTTACTAAGTGTATAATACACTTTTGATTATATACACTAAGACTTCATAAAATCCCATGCATGTGGGATAATTATTATGAATACAAGTCGAATTTATTAAGGAGAAAAAGGAAATTTAATCAAGGACCTAGATTTCCCAGTGAAGATCAATCAACGGTCGCTAAGTTTTAATATTTTGAAGGCCTATCTTGGTATTCGGGAGTCGGAATTGCGCAAAATTCACCTCGTTGGAAAGATATTTTGACAAGGAAGATGTTGGAATAGGTTTAAAGGGATAGAATTGGACATATTTTTCTCATAAATTGAAATATAGTCAGCAATAATTTTATGATGTGCTGATAAATCTACTTGACACCTTGACTTCATGAGCTCATATATTGAGATCTAGGAAACAAAATCGTGCCCAGGAAGACTCTTTAGAAATACAATATGATGAAGATCACATATAAATTGGTTTACTTTGCGTAAAAATTGGATATTCTATCCAAAAAATTAAAACACGGTCCCATTTTTAAAATGACAATTAATTAAATCTTTCAAAATAAAATTTTATTTAAAAACTTTTACTAAAGAACGAAAGAGGTCAAATTCAAGATAAGAATGTAAATGATGTAAATTAATTAATGATACTTTATTAAAGCATTGATTAAAGAAATTATCTCCAAGAAATAAAAAATCCCTAACTACTCGAGAAGTTAGAAGAACCAGTTTTAAAAGGGAAGAAATGCACCATCAAAGGGTTAGAGAAGGTTGCATCATGAGGGCAGAGGATCAGAATAATAAGGTACATACATCAATATGTAGTGAAACTTCTAATCAATGAAAAGAGATCTCCATCTTCTCCACTCGTTTTCTTCTTCTACACCATTTTCTAAGAGCTTTATGCTTGAATATATGAATTGAGCACAAGGTTGGGATTATTGAGTATTCCTCTTATATTCTTCAAAAGAATTTTCTTATATGATCATGGAGTATTCACAGCCATGTATATGACTATCATAGATTTCATGTATTGTTGAATATATTTCATGAATAAAACTCCACAAATAATTACTTCAGGGCATGACTTCAATGATGTTTCAGATCTTGGTATTTCTGAGTGTGAGATGTTTGAAGTATGCTTATCAAATTCTCTTTTGTTTTAACTGCAATACTCTTTTAAAATTCTTTTAGATGATAAAAAATATTATTTCTTATTTCTCGTGAGAAGATATGGATATATCCATTATTCGTATGTGATTAAGAGGATTGTATATATAATGATGAGTACAAAAGATATTATGATATTGAATCCTTCCTTCAATCTTTTCTTATTATAAATAAATTTCTTGTTGCACATAAAGATCAGATCAGGTTGTTAAAGAATTATTTCATGTATAAATTAAAACAATAAACATCTAGAGTTTGTTGTCTAAGCATTCTTCTTAATCCAATATATTCAAGATATATCATTTAGTCAAACATGAGTGCCACCTCTATAAAAACACAAGGGGATTCATGTGCTCGTGAGGTTGTTGTTTTGATCCTACCATATTCAAACATCAACAATAGGATAGTAAATCAAGTAACACATCATTCAATAATATTTACTAACAAAGTCATAATAATTCAATACCCATTAATCATCACACCAAGATTATCAAAATGAATTAGACAAGTGTTCTAAACAAAGTAGAAACCAAGTAAGGAAATAAGAGCAACATATCTAATCCCCAAGTTCATTCTCAACTAACTTTGAGTCATCCTTCCTCCCTAACCTACTTCCATATTCCACATCCTATCCTTTCCTCTGTTTCAATATACTATAGCATGACTATATAAACCTAATTCCATATATAATCTGTAAGTGGAAGTGTCAACTATATTAACCTAACTTCCCTAGTAGGCTACCAATAGTTTCCATCACACGTATATGGGAGTGTGACTTAAAACAACCCTCTCATGAATCCAAGATTCAAAGGATAAACGATGGGAAATACCTCCAGCCCTCCTAAAATAACTAGGGTCAACACCCTATCATTGACCATACCATGTTGATGTTGTTGTTCTTAGAGATACATAATGGAATAACCAATTTGGGTAATGGTACGTCCTATAAAATTCACACTTTTCACATATCATAACAATGTTTTGAACCACTAATTAAATCAAAAAATAATGCTTCATAGTATACTATTACTCTTTTGATGCCCACAACATCAATGTTATTTCAATGCGACATTTATCTAACTATCTCTTAGTCCATTAACCTATAGGTTAGCTTACCAAAACACATCATCATGCACAACTATATAAGGATTTTCTTGCTATTAATAATATTACATATTGGCATTTAAAGCAAGAAAGTATGTTTGTTTACCATGTGCTTTGCACCAACTATCCATTCGCAATATAAATCGAACTAGTATCCATGTACCAAACTTTCCTTTTAATTTTTGCATGCTTAAGGAAATCTTATAGTTGTCATCATTAACAACATAAATAGTAAAACTCATACATTAATTTTTTCATATAGGTAGGTCCACATGTCATCATAATATAGTTATACCAGTCTAGTTGAGTTCAATAGATAATAAACAAATGAATAACAATATATGCCATATTTTAGTTTAATTTCCTTTAAATCCAAAATGTGGGGTGTTACAGTCTCCACTTTTATAGTAGGCCTCTCCAACACCTTTTAATGCAACCCTAATACAATCTAGTTGCACACAAATCAATTGGCACCTTGTCAACAACTTGGAAATAGGTCCCTCTCATAGGTTCAGTAGATATGACTCAATATCTTCTAGTTCAACAAGCATTTGTCTCTAAGTGTACGAAATCACATGCCTTGGAAAGAAAGATTCATTTTCATAGTTTAGGTCACTCAAAAGGATTGGTAGGATCAAGTAGCAATGCACAAATAGGCCCTACATGCAATATAGGCCACATGATAAAAATAATAGACCCAACAAAATTGGTCTTAACTTCAACATGCATTCGCATTCACCAATTTTATGAGTCCCCAAGTTTGATCTCCAAGTTCACCAATTTTATAAGTCCCCAAGTTCAACAAATTTAGTTGAAGAAGTAAGGTTCAAGAATGTCACACCACTCTCATCATCTCTTAATATGTAACTCCTCGCCCCCCCATCCCCCAAGTGAAACACTTTGGCTATAATTTTGGTTATGAATGGACACCAACATTTTTTTCTTCGAGTAGTTTAAACCTTGTACTTATCATTTTAGCAATCTCCTTGGAATATTTTTTCTAAGTGATTGACTAATAGTTTTGGGTCTTGGTGGTAGCACTAACTCTACTATTTTTCTCAACTCTTCTTTTGTTTTGACTGTTTGATGATTTTACAATGTTTTTTTGGCTTTGGTAGTGGCATGTTAAGTTTGAGTCACAAATTTGGGTTTTTTTCACAAGTTATTTTACATCTTTTCAATCCCTCCTTGTCTTGATCAAGTGCCTCAAGTCATCCTTGGCATTGGATTATACAGAGGTTCAAATTTTGAAATCAACTTTCTAGGTCATCATTTTTAGTAGTCAATGCATAATCTCAATTCTCAAAATACATAATTTCAATACTTTACTTTACTTGACATAGTATTAAAAGAAACAATGGAAATTGTTTATAGAATTATCTTCTCTTCTTCAACATGCTATAAAATGTTGAACCAACATGATTTGAGGACGAATCAAATCGAAAGGGTAAAAGTGTGTTGAGTTGGAATTGGATGCACACATAAAATTTTGTGCAAAAGCCCTTCAACGTCAATATTTTCTATGCAATCATTGTATTTCTTGCCAACAATCCAAGAACATCATTTCTATATCAAGTAGAGTGTTCACTTTGCCGCTTGTGTAGCATCCAACTTTATAATTTATGTATTGTTCATTATTTTAGGCAATTAGGGGAGAGCCAGGATTCAATGTCCTATTGCAACGGATTTTAAATCTTTATCAACTTTTCAGCTATCAATATCTATGTACTATGGTTTATGTGATTGTTTTTTTTTTGTTTTTTGCTAATTTTTGTTTATTACTATTATGTGAGATCATTTCTCTTATGAAAAATTCAGGTTTAGCTTGCTTAGTGTTGTTTCATTCTCATTTTAAATTTAATTCTACAATCTTATTACAATGAATATTTTAGTGCCCAAGTGCAAGAACCATACATCTAACACAACTTATTACAATGAATATTTTAGTGCCCAAGTGCAAGAACCGTACATATAGCACAACTTATTGCTATGTTATTTCCAATCTTACCATGTTTGAGTATTTTTCACTACATACATAGCAACACCATTTCAATTTTGAATGTTTGTTGAATGTGAGGAAGTACAAGGATAAAATTAGTCACTATGTATGTTTGATTTCATTTAATGATTCATATTGCATAGATCTCAATTGAATTTGGAATGGTTGGAATCAATGCATTGAGTGGATGCATAACATGGGAAATCTTAGGAATGAATTTTCAAAATAATTAGTCATTCCCATGAAACTTTGTAGGTCATGAATATTCTTTGGTGATGGCTAATGGATTATAATATAAATTTTCATCAGATCGATGCTTAGTGCAACTTGGGACACATGAAATCCAAGATGAGCAAGTTCTTGCTTCCCAAATATAATTCTTTTTAGATTGACCAATGGCTTCTCTATATGTAATTCTATAAATACTTAGTCATGATGGTGCAATTTCTCCTCTTAAGGCTTGTTGAACACAAGAATGTCAATGAAATACATGGTCACTAATGTGTCAATATACAATCCCAATGATATGTTCAACAACCTCGTGAATGTTGGAGGGGAATTAGTAAGACTAATCAACAAAAACAACCTTTTAAATGATGCTTGGGGGTGGGCCATGAAATTAAAACAATAATTAACGCTAATAAATCCTTTGGGCACATTTAAATGATCAATCCAAGTGTATGAGATACAAGGTGTTGCACATTACATCTGCAACTATGAAGTCTTTAGCTACTAACATTATTTATGTTAACTTATGAATGTTGTGTAACTATTTATGCATGGTTGATGGAAACAAATTATATAATTCCATAGCATAGAAAACCAACACACGTTCTCATTGCATATTAATTGAAGAAAGATACTATACAATGAACTTTGCAAAGGAAATAGCAACTACAATAACTATTCATTCATAAAGATGATGAAATTGAATAGTATTTAAGAAACTTAATGACATTAAAAGACATAATATAAATGATTGTTGCTAAATGTAAATGGCACAAGAAATCACAACCACTGAAAATATAAATGACATAAACAAAACGAAAACACAACACAAAGAAGGTGCATTTATCTACTCTATCTTCCAATTGGGTCATTACTCGAAGGATATGTTGATGAATCCCTTTAATAAACCCTAGCTAAAATCTATTGGAAATAAGTACATTGTAACAATCTATCTTATTAATGAAAAATATGAAATTACAAAGTGTGTTGCAGTGTTCATCTCTCAAGCTCTATTAAATACTAATTAAATGGATAACCTCTTACATGTTGCAAAAATCCCTATGTGTACTGGGGAGTTCTTGGATTCCTTAGAATGGACTTATATTTTTTTCATTTCTTTCATGCCATCCAAGTTTTTCAATTGGAATGATGGTATCTTAATTTCCCAAACCTAAGTGTGCTCTTGATTTGTTGAAGAAATTTAATGTAGAAGGTCACAGAGCTTGTTCTACCTTGTACTAGTCAAGGGTCAACTTTAACAAGGAGTATTATTCTCCCAAGGTTGATGTTATTGTATATATACCAATTGTTGGGGTCATATTTACTTAACTCATGATAGACCTAACATTGCATTTATTGTTATCTTGGTATCGAGATTCATGTAGTGTATGAAGGGAGCCATATGAAAGTAGCAAAGATGATTGTGTGGTACATGAAAGGCACTTATAATTGGGAATTATGTATTCTAGTAGAGGTCATACTAAGTTGGTGGGATAAATGAAATTTGATTGGGTTAGTGATGTTGATGACTAGAAGTCTACTTCTTGCTATGTTTTTCATATTGGTGCAGGTCTAATTGTTTGGTCATGCAAGAAGCAACATGTTGTTGCACTATCCACCATTGACGCCAAGTACAAAGTGGTGAATGAAGCTACAAAAGAAGGTTAGGTTTTCATCTTGATGGATGAGCTTAGACTTTCTAATGTACTCTCATGCATGGGAACCTCAACAATGACGTTCTTAAATCGAAATTTTGAGCCTTCTGATACCATTATTAATTATTAAGAAACAATGATATCAAAAAAACATGCATGCAAGCAAGAAAATGTGTATATATGAAAATGAAAATTTATCATTAACATACACAACAATAAATATAAATATCACAACCAAAATATAAAACACAAAGAACTTATCTTTAAAATATTGTTACACCAAATGACTGCAGATGTCGAACGTTCCACTCAAACATAGACCTTGCTACTCTATCTCTCTCAATATCATGTCACCTCCGATATGATTTTATGAATCCACAAGGACGGGTGCCTAGGCCAACTCTAAAACACACATACACACACCAATAAGCCATCAAGCTCTCACATTCTGCTCAATCGCACAACAATCCCAAATTACCAAATCTCTTTCCCCATCCACCTGCACAACCCAAAGAGAGGAAATTAAGATGTTCCACTTCTTTCCAGGGCTCTAGTGCTATTGGCTAGGAAATTTCAATGTTGGGAGTTCTAGGGATTCTCAGTTGTGGACAATTTTTACTCAACTACCATCACTCTCATGCATGCAATTGTTATTTTCTTGTTGCGATAACCAATAGATACCTACAACCAATAAGCAATGGATCTCTACCTTCAACATTTCATTCCCATGCCCAAAAACAAGAACCCAAATGAACAAGAACGATTGAGGAACCGAATGATGAATGATTGAGGAACCCCCTAACAACCAAAATCATGGTTTGTATATTTACATGCAATAATGCACCATGTAGCTTCCCCAAGAAGCTCGAGTAACCACTTTCCCAAGTAATTCCAAGATGGATTTAATAAAATATTATAATTTGGCTTAGCCCCTTTAGCCCCCTCTCTTATGGAATCATAACCCCCTATAACTTTGTCCTTGTCCATTTGCAGCCAGTGGCCCATTTTTATTATTAATATTCAAAGCTATTACATTGCTAGACCCTCCGAACTTTCATCATATAAATAAAAATACATTGTTTATAATTTGGGGAATCAAATTTGACATATTACATTCCCCTCCCCCTTATTTTTGGCATTGTATTCAGTGCATATCACCATGTAGGTGTACATACATACATAATTTTATTTGAAAATTCAAAAATAACTACATGTATTCCTCTCACATTGCATCTTCCAACTCCCATGTCACTTTTTCAGGGTTGTAACGTGTCCACTAGACCTTTACCTGCCCTATGGCTTTAATTTGGACCCTTCCTGTCTAGTATACACACTGGAAATACCTAGAAGTCTCCTTTTGGTTCCACCTGAATTAAATTCCAATCAATGACATGATTAGGATCATGCACATAATTTTTTAGCAAAGATACATTAAATATATTATTCACATTCATGGAAGTTGGAAATGCAAGTAGGTGTGAAATTGGTCCTATTCTGTCCGATATTTCAAATGAACCACAAAATCTAGTTGTCAGATTGGTACATCTTCCCAACTTCAATGAGATTTTATTGGGCTTCATTTTCAAAAATACATGCTCTCCCACTTTAAATTATCTGGCTATCCTGCTTTTATATGCATAATGTTTTTTCCTATCTTGTGTTGCTTTTAAATTATGTTTAATTTTAATCATTTGCTTTTCCATCTCCTTGAGAAATTCTAGCCTGGGTACTATTATGTCTTCCTAAATTATTATTGTCTTTTCTTGTTTTAAGCTTATTTATTCTTCGTCTATAGACTTGTTCAAGTTCAAGAACATGATAAATTAAAACTTGACGATTTCTTCTTGTAGTGTATTTCTTAGTTAGATTTTCTTTAAGTGCAGTCACTAGATGAGATATTTAAATTGTCGTTGGAAAATGGTTGTCATTAATTTCAAAGGAATATAGGACTATGACAATCATCGATGTCATTGATTTCAAATACATGGGGAGATTTCCAAAACCAAATACAAATCAGACCAGATAGACAGAGGAAGCAACCATACTGCAAATCGAACTAGACAAAGGAAGAACAGAATATTCTGAGTTGCATTGATGAGCTTATGTGTGTCTACCATGATTCATTGTTGATGTTTAGATTGGTCAAAATCCAAACAGAAACCTCACGAGGGTATGAATCTGCCTACATTTTTATAGAGGGGGTAATCCTCTCTAATTGTACAAAAGATGTATCTTGATGTTCTTGGATTGGACTTCGAAATGGGAGAATGATAGACAACAAACCTCAAGTCATTATTGATTAAATTTGTATATAGAATGGTTCTTGGGTGAGTGCAAGCTAATGATGGTCTCTCATGACGCGTTAGTGGCAATGCAAACCTGGAAAAACAAAAATATGTTAACTTGGATGGATTATTCAAGGTACTTTTACAGTGAATTTGAATATGGTGTAAGAAGATGAAACGTAGGAAATTGAATTAGATTTCCGAATATACAACTTTTATTCATAGACATTGTGAATAACTAGGTCAAATTTGATGTTTTCTAACAGTGGTATCTTATTTTTCCAACAAAATATAAGGTATATGTTTTCGTTCATGTAGGTGTTGAATGTCTTAACGATGGAATTTCTTTCCAAAAACTTGTATACTTGTAGAGAACCTATTTTTCTTGTTCCGTGTATTTTTTGGAAATTTTTAATATTAATTTTATATCTTTTGAAAACTATCAAAGTCAACATATGTCCGAAATTACAACATCTTTTGTTCATGCAAGATAAAAGGGTCTTAACATGATCAATTTTTTTTTAGATCGTAGGTATTGGTCTCCTCTAGTGTCACATATAACTCATTTGAGAAATGGTTAAACCGAGAAAAAGTTATAGTATAAATAAGAGAGGTATGTATTCTAGGATTGTGATATATGTGAAGACAAAAATAGATTAAAAATAGTAAACAATAATAATTTTAAAAAATAATTATATATTTGAAATCTGCATAACCGACTCGATCTATGTCTATAATTTCATTAACAATTGATTTGTTTATCCTATAGAAAAATAACATCAAAGAAAAATATATAGAGGGGTATTCACAAAAATGGAGGTTTTATGAATTTGCAGACCAAACCACTAGGTTTGTCATCCCCAACCTAAATCTGAGCCAACCAAGTCAACATACACCTTGTCAATCCTTCCCAAAAAATTTGAATTCAAACAAACAAGACACACTCTAGGAGCACCCACGTGCTCTAGGAATGTTTGAGCGCTCCTTAAAAATCATTTCCTTCATTTTCTCTCTTTGTCCTCCTCTCTCCTACATCTACCCCCCCCCTCTCACTCTCTCTCTCTACCCTCCATGTATGTCTCCCTCTCTCTCCTTCACACTCCTATACATGGTAAGACCTAGACATGGAAATATTTAGACATCACAAGGCATGGAAATACCTAGAGCTAGACCTTACCTTGAAAAGCCTCAGACTCTCACACCCTCTCTCTCTCTCTCTCTCTCTCTCTCTCTCTCTCTCTCTCTCTCT
>CBVK0104098103.1:0-13543 GCA_900067695.1 Picea abies
ACTCTGCTAGAAGGTTATTTCTCTGTTCACAATTTTTCCGACAAAGAAAAGATCACCTTCGCACTCCATAAAGCTTTCCCTCATGTCAAACATTGGTGGGAAAATTACTGGGAGCAAAGTTCCATAGAGGAGTCTGGAATATATGGGGTCGATCTCACTTGGGATTTTTTTTTGGATGTTGTAAAGAAATAGTATTACCCTGTTGGAAACTATGAGGACCGGTACATGAGATGGACCACACTGCGGCAAGAGAGGGGCCAAGCAGTTTCGGAGTTCACCAATACCTTCCATACCTTGTGCACCAAGCTGGGTATCAAAGACTCTGAGCGACATTTGGTTCTGAAATACCGTGGGGCTCTACACAGATACATCCAAAATGAAATGGATTTTCTGGACATCTCATCACTTGGTGATGCTTATTGACATGCTGTTAAAATTGAGCATAAATTTAAGCACCAGAAAAAACGAGAATTTGGGTCTGCAAATCCGCAACAACCAAAGTATGACAAAGACAGCCCGAACAAGTAGTCTTTCGAAAACCAGTCCAAGACACAGGAAAAGAAGGGTCACGGGAAGACAAAGAAGGACACTGGAAAATGGTGCGAGTTCCACAAAAGCCCTTGGCACAACACCGATGAATGTCTCTCAAAACAGTCATTGGTGGCCGAGATCAAAGACAAGGAGCCAAACCTTGATTCAGAATCTGATTCTGAAAATAATGGTAAAAGACAGATCATCGACGCAGACCCCACTGCTATTGTTGCGACCGCGGAAATTCAACCAAAAGAACCAACAGATCCTGAAGAGGGCGAGCTCCTTTTTCATTCACAGATGTGGGTGAAGGGGACCCCGCTGCATTTTATTGTTGATAGTGGAAGCCAGAAAAACCTCATCTCAACAGAGGTCGTCAAACAGTTGGGATTGTCGACAACACCACACCCGCAGCCATACAACATCGGGTGGCTTCGCCAAGGACGAGATCTTCGTGTCAACCAGTAATGTCGATTGTCATATGACATCCATCCCTTCAAGGATGAGGTATTATGTGATGTTGCCCCACTGGATGTCTGTGATGTTCTCTTGGGCCAACCATATATGTGGAAGCGCCATGCTGTTTATGAGTCTCGACCCTGTAGTGTCATTGTTACTTTGGGGGGTCATCTCTACAGAATACCAGAGGTAGTTCCAACTATTGTTCCACCTAAAAAGTGTCGCAAGGTAGTATCTCATACTGCAAAATTCAGCTTCTTCACAATCTGTTCAAAAGGGGAACAGAAGGACATTGCAACCACTACAGTTTCGCCCCCTGCACCTTCTATCCAACAGAAGCAGGTCGACAAGGTTGCAACAAAGCACAAAAATTCCTTCTGCACACCTTCCTCTCATGTAGCTCAACTTGTTGAATAGCCTCAACTTCAACAAGTTCATGACAGACTTCCACAAACCAAGCAGTGCGACGTCTCCAGCAATACAAGCAGCTCACCCAGATGCAGATCCAACAAACGCTTTGCCCTCTCCCCCGGGAACTCAACGCAATGGAGACCATTGCTTCCTAAGGAGGGAGGATTGATCTAGGTGGATATCGGTGGCCACCCACCTTTTCCGACTGTCTCAAAACTATTTTCTAGCAATTTTGGCAATTTACTATTTTTAGCAAGTTTTAACTTCCGAGGCCATTTTGAGGGCCTAAATGAAGGTTTTTCAAGATCGATGTTCTCAAGGATGGACAAAGGCATGATTGAGCCCCCAAAATGAATATCCTCGACGATACCTTTCCAACGAGCTATCACACCCCTAAAATGGAGATCGTATGCAAAAGTTACGACCCCGGGAAGTTGTTGTACTCACTTACCCAAACGGGGCCCACATGAATTTTGGTGCTTCATCTCCTAGGGTTAGGTTTTTGGATGTCTAGGACTTTTTGCATTCCCGTTTATTGTAAAAAGGCCTTCAAAGCCTCATTGTAATCATCTTCTTGCAAATGCGAGTAGCCGTCACATCTCTTCTCAGAGATAAGTTGCCACCATTCTAGCGAGTCTTTCAATCTGTATTTTTACAGTCTCTGTACATTTATTTGATTAATAGAAATCGTGTATTATTGTATATATGTGTTTATGGTTGCATCTCTGATACATTTATGTTATATTATTGAATATCTCCAATATCTCTGTGCATTTCTTTATTATATCTCCGCTCTCATTTCGTGCCGAAAATAATCCGGATCTTCGGACTACACCAAGCTTGTCTCGGAAGTACTCAAACTTCACACGAGACAAAGGCTTAGTCAACACATCTGCAACCTTCTCATATGTGCCAACATATTGGAGCTTTACAACTCCCTTCTACACCGTGTCACGAATGTAGTGATACCAGATCTCTATGTTCTTCGTCTTATCATGGAACATTGGGTTCTTTGTCATATTTATGCAATTCTGGTTATCACATAGAATCATGGTAGCTTCCATCTCCAGATCAAACAGACTTGTCAACAAATTTTGAATCCATATGGCTTCACAACTGGCGGAACATGTTGTAATGTACTCTGTTTTTGTCATGCTGAGAGCAATACTAGATTGCTTCCTGCTTTTCCATGAAGTCATGGTTGACCCCAAACTGAAACAACATCCTGAATTACTTTTTCTGTCTGAAGCACTTCCAGCCCAATCTGAATCAGTATAGTCATACAATCTGAAGTCACACTCTCCAGTATAACAGAGACCATAATCCAACGTACCCTTAAGGTATCTCATCACTTGCTTTGCAGCTCAAGGTGAACACGTCTGGGATTCACCAGATACTAACTCAAGGTGTTCACAAAAAGGCATATATATGTCATGGTATTCGTCAGATACATCAACGAACCAATAATTTGTTTGTATAAAGTAGCATCAACTAATTCTGACGAAGTATCAACCAGGAGCTTGAAATTCATCTCCATGGGTGTGGCCATGGCTTTACATTCCAACATGCCAAACTTATTCAGTATTTCAAATGCATACTTCCCTTGGTTAAGGAAGATCTTCTCTGGGCTCTGCCAAACTTCAAGACCTAAGAAATAATGCATCGGGCCTAGGTCTTTCATCTGAAATTCTACAGGGAGATTCCTTTTGCAATCTGTGATGAGATTTTCTTCTCCAGGCTCTTGGAGCTTTCTTCAACTTGCAGACATGAGTCTTCATGTCATGTACTTCGAAACCAAATTTTCACATCACATTGTACCAACCTGGTACACTTGGTCAGTTGCAACTTAATCTACACAATCATGTGCTAGCTCTATGTGCTTTCTACAAAGCACTATCTGTCTCACTGCGTGAGAGTATGTCCTCTACTTTTTCTGCAATTGTTCCTTCTAGAACCAGGACTCTGCTCCTGCAGCTGAGAATGACTGCTCCATTCTCACTATGGCTGCTAAACTCTGAGAATAACTCCTCTACTATATCACGGCAACAACTTCATCTGAAACTAAGAGTGGCTTAATAATTAACACCAAGGGTAGTTTATCCTCTTTCTTTGGAGGTAACTCAATCTTCTATTGTAGTCGTGTCTCCATGGCCCAACTCATGTACTGCACCAACTGGCACTGGAGATAACTCAATCTCAAATACAGGGATTTGCATACCTACTCCCTCTTAATCTCATATTGTGTTGGCTTCTTTTAATGAATCATGTTTGTTCTATATATACTTCTTCTAATTACTGGAGCAAGTGTCTCAGCATAGTCTTCTCCCTCTTGCTGGAAGAATCCTCTGGACACAAATCAGGCTGTGTACATATTTATATTGTCATTTGCAACATGCTTGATCTATTTAGATCAATCTTGGAAGTCACCATTGACTTCCCTTCTAGTCTCAAGGAAAACAAACGAATCCCAATCCTTCTGATTGGCTTCCTCCTCTGTCACTGAAACAAGGGAATCTTCTCAGGAGATTTCATGTCTCCTAGAGGTATCTGAAGCTACAATCTAGTCTTCTCAAATCATGGCATTTGTCTTCTAGTCCTGGAAGATGTCTCTTTTTCCCATATGATCCCTTCTAAGATCATGCTTACTCTAAGCCTTGATTTCTTCTGAGTCTACAAAAACTTCATAGTCTCTGCAGGATATATTTGGTGTTGAATACCAAGTCTTAATATGAAAAGTTGAGTCAGGCTTCAAACAAATTTTTCTTCCGGTCAAGTTGGATTCATTAACCATTGACCAAGTCTACCATGAATTCTATTCTAATGTTCGGTCATCTTTGGAGCCGTCTGCTCATTACAATCAATCTCCATATGAGATACTCTATATCTCAAAAGTATCTTCTTCTTCATCTTCGTTGGTACATGGATGTATATGGTCATGTATACAACTTGGATAGTCTGCTTCATGTCTCATCTAATATTTTTCCTCCTGCAACCGTCACTATAGCTTCCTCGGGGTTATCACCTGTGACCTACCCGAAACAAGAACAACAAGGGAGAAATAGTAGACAAGGATAATACTCTTTATAATAATAATAAAAACAATAGTGAGAACAATCATCACAGTAGCTCCTTCAGAGCTATAACTTGTGACCTGCCTGAAACAAGGGTCAAAAGTAATAAATACAATAATAGGAAATGAGAGCAACACTCTTCTAGTGTTGTGATCATTCATTCCTCCATGGTAACCTGGAAACAAAACAACAAGTTTCTCCTAGAGAAGATGTTAGTTATATCTGGTAAATGATTACAATAAGCATTTATCTCAATAATACTCACATGCTACCAAGTATAAAACTTTTCAAATATTGTTTTCTCAACCATAGTGTTTACTTGTAATGAGGTAGTTATCAAACTTGACATGTGCAAATTTGAATCTTATCAACTTAATCAATCAAACCTGGAACCTAGAGTCTTGTCCTCAAGTAACAACCTGTCCTCTCTGGGATAATATTCTCTTCAACCTGTCCCTATTCTCTTCAACCTGTCCTATGTACTGAGATAATATGCTCTCTTGACATAAATCTAAGTTAGAGAATAAACTCTATAATCTCAACTTTAATCAATCTAATACCTTGAATTTAATTTTGACAAATGGTTAATATGATGGTCATACTTCAACATGCAACCTAGATGTTCATAAGATCAAAACAATGTCATAACAAATAGATGCATATCAAAATAATCAAACTTAGGGTGCATTGTTTCTCTGAATGTGTTGGATCTGAGATCCCTCTAGATCTATGATTGTTTTTTAGACGAAAGATCCTTTCTCCTGCAAATACCCTTTAAAAATAATGATACAGTTTAAACATATGTAAGTACATACCTCTAACAGTATCGGCAGGTAATGGCACCATCCGATAATAGCGGAAATAAATAACAAACCTTTAAAACTTCAAAGGTGTTGCAACTTGTAATTTAAAGGTAGTTGGAGATTTGCTAGGGTAAGGTGCACTAGGACAATAAAAATTATTCCCAACACTTCACAAAAGATTTCACTGCAACTAGTGCAAAGGAACTGGCACTGCAACTACAACTGATATTGCAATTGATACTGCAACTGGTACCGCAACTGCAACTTAGGGTTTTATGAGGAAACCCTAATTTCTCAAACTTCAAATTTTGGAATTTTGATCCAGGGACTAGATGCGCCCTCCTAGGGAAAGTTCCTAGGTGTGGTTATTTTCTCCAACATCCTCCTAAAACAAGAAAAATGTCACTCTTAGGGTTTATGCAGAAACCCTAATTCTGTAGCAGCTGCAATACTGAAAACTAGATTTTGGAACTGTGAGTTGCTCTCTTTCAGGCCTTCTTTAATACCATGTTGAAGTTTTACTTATGCAGCTAGCAATTACAGTTCTTCTTTATTATTACAATCATTTAGCACATTAGTTGCATAAATAAGATCACTAAAAGAGAGACAATCACATAAACAATAGAGACACACAGATTATCCTGGGAAACCCTCATGGGGGAGAAAACCCAGCGAAAATTCCTCCATATAGATAGACCAAAGACCAAACAGAAGATCCTCCTCTACTCCTTCACTAGGAAGAGTAGCGCACCACTTGACCAAGAAATACCAAGAGATAGACTAGAAACCCTCCTTGACGTCACCCCCAGTTGTAGCAGTTTCTCCACCAAGACTTGGGCACTGTAGAGCTAGTTGGTGTGTGTGTCCAAATGAGGCACTGGCCTTCTTATAAATAGTGGTCTAGCTAGCCTATAATTAGGTCTAGGCCGACGTGTCACTTTACCCTCTTAAATTACAATTAATTGTTAAGGCACAATAGGGCCAACTTTTACTAAGCCACAATAGGGCCTAATTAAATATAATATAATAATATTATTCAACTCTCTCTTAGATAGAATATTCTTCGAAGTTACAATATTTCAACATCAATTTCTTTAGGTTTTGGCAGAGAAGAGGATCCAATCATAAGATGTTTGGGAAATATGCTAGTAAATATGTACTTGTAGAACCATCGTGCAACAAAAAGTAAAGTTTAAGATGGAAGAAAAGAAATACAACTATGGATATTATTGGAACATAGAAAATTTGGACTACTCTGCTAGTGCTATCTAAAAGAAGTATCTTGGCCTAATTCAATGGCTGAATTATCAAATAGTATTTAAGTGAAAAGAAGTGTAAAGGGTTTTTTTCAAAATCATACAAGGGATCCTCGGTAATTTCGTTAGTAAAGAGAGGCAAGCCTTCAAGATTGGGAGAAATTAGTATGCAGGGTTGAAAGGATATTTATTATTAACATAATAACCTGCAAATTAATTTATTGATGTGCATTTGGTTTGCTTTCATTAGCAAATATTCCACCGAGAGCACTCAGATATTTTTAATTTCATTTTGATTTGTCGGGACTCAGGTCTCGAACATAACCCACACTAACTAGGTGCGCATGTTCTCTACGTGGCATGAGAGGTTGCATCAACTCTGTTAGGTGACAAGGGCTCGGATCTTTTAGGTCAGTTTCAGGATCACCACCTTTTTCTTTGGAGAAAATTTCTCACTCAACCAATTTTGGTTAGCCCCACCTATTCATAATACATTAAGCTTATGAAGGGGAAAACAACATAACTGAAACTAAAATGTAAGATCTAGTCATCAACACTTAGAAACACCATATAAATTTCTCAATCCAGCCCTCTATTGATTTTAACTGGACAGGAAAGTGGAGACTAGATCTAGCATAAACTTATGATATACATGTACAATAATATTACAGAGGTCATGCTTTAATCTAAGATATTTGTTCAAAACATCCAGTTGCGTGTTCTACTAGGATGCCATGGTATATTTCATCTTTACATGACCATACTATTTCATGACTTTTTTTGCTGGTAAAAAATATTTATATTAACAGAGTTAAGTACAAAAAAGACATTGTCTAGTCCCCAGATAGAGACAAAATTGGAACAAATATAGTAGAACTATAAGAAATTAAAAGAAGAGTTCAAGCTAATTATAGCCTTAGGTGGTAATTGTCACACAATGCACTACTAAAAAAAGGGGGCAACTTATCAGTCTACCTAAGAATTTCCCTTGTCCTTGCTACCCAGATTGTTGTCATAATTGTCCATACTAGGAGGGGGGGTGTGGAATGCCTAAGTGATATAGACTCAAGAAGTAGTGTTTACAGTCAATCATTTTCAAGAATTTTCGGACTGCTTCTTCCAACAATTTGTTTTAATTCTGCCAGCATAGGAAAAGAACCCTTTCCAATTGACAGTTCTACAACTAAGAATTTAGCATGTCGTCCCTTGCCTTTCTTTGAATTTTTTTTATCCACCATTTCTAGTCTTATAGATATCCAAACCCAGAGAAAAACAGAGCTATCTAATGGACGGTCGACTGCAACAGATGAGAAGACAGACAGGACAAGCCAGACGAAAATGGAATATGTTCATCTTCTCTTTCACATGATTTGATTCAACTTGGTAGAGTAAAATTCTGATTTGGCCCATGATATATTCCTATTTTGAGTCTCCCAACCTAAAGTCTATGGTTACTGTATTATTTTTCAAATTAATCATGCCCACCAGGAAACTCCAAGGGGGGTTTGCTTCAGGATCAATTATCCTAATCATTTTCAATTATTCCCTTCAACTTTGTGTTCCAATCCCCCTCTTCTGTTACTCTAGATACAACTTAAAGGTATAATCTTCATATCCTTGCTTTATAGATTTAAAGCTTGATTAGCTAACCAATCCACCATTTGGTTCCCAAACCTCCAGATATGTTCATATTCAATCTTGAATCTTTTCAATGCAATGTCCTTTATCCATTTACGTCAGGAGTTCAACCTCCATCAAGAGGTTGATCATCATTTTGCATAAGGATGATCACCAGTCGGGAATCTCCTTCTATCATTACTTTCCTTAAACCAAGCTCAAGACAAGTTTTGACCCTACCAATCAGAGCTTTCTTTTCAACTTGATTGTTAGAGTCTATTCCTAAATTTTGCATATGAATAAAGTTATTTCCTGTCCCCCACTATCTCCAATGACCCATGTTGACCACCTCTCCAACACAGGTGGTAAACTACATGTTCCATGAAGAGCTGCATCATCATATGCAAACTTGTCAAAGATTTTGGTTCTACAGGGCGTGTTTGGCCCCAACACTTCTTTTTGTAATTGGAATTTCGGCACCCCTACGTGGGTTAATAATGTAATAGGTCTGCATGAGTCATGTCTAGGTTAGTTACCTTGGGATCGGTTCACTGGGAGAGTTCCTTTCACCGAGGGTTTTTTATCCTCAAGTTATCAATTGGGTTTTTTAGCCTTATTGATTTCCCTTGAGTTTTTCCCTCACACTTGCAATAATTCCTCCAAAGTGGTGAACGACATTCTAGTGGGCTTATCTTTTGGTAACTATTATAGGGAATCATTGTAAGTGACCATGCAAGTCATATTAGAAATTTTTGCGGAATTTCGTCGAGTCTAAGTTAGTTTTTTTTAATTAATTAAATTTTAATTAAATTTCCCTAAGTTTGGAGATTTAATTATTTATTTTTGAGCAAAAACTGTAAAAACTAGGTCCTTGGACTTTTGATAGGGGTATTTGTGCTCAAAAGAAATGGAATAGTACCCCCCACATCCATGGACCAAGTTTCAGCTCATTCGGACAACTTTAGCCATGGGTTTGTCCACCCGAAGTGTTAGTCAATCTAAAACAACAATTTTAATTGCTAAAGTCCAAACATGGCAAAAATGTAAAAATTGTAATAATGAGTTAGAGGATGTAAAATGATGGAATAAAGGTTAGAATGAGACCCCCTAAGCATAACATAACCCTCCCAACCTTTTCCAACCTCTTATAACCCTTTACACCCTCTTTTCACTCAAAAGTTACGCCCCCCTAAGGGGATTGACGTTTTTCCTTGGTGGTGGATGTTGTGACTTAAATGGGGCCCCATCTCATGAGTTATGACTCCCTATAACCCCCACATCACCTCCTAGGTTGATCCCACTCCCTTTTTCCCATTAATCCCAATCCACTCTTTGCATTTCCCCCTTTTTTTGTGCCCTCCAAGGAGAGTTACGCCCCCCTCTTGTGGTTCTCCAAGGAAAATCGTTTTTTATTGTTGGGGCCTCTTCCTCTCCCTTGGAATGAATCCCATAGCCTCTCACTTGTTTTCTGTGTGATCCCAACACCTCCCACACCCATCTACACCCTATATCTATGATCTAAACCCTAGATGGTGTGCCCTAGCCTTGAAATCTACTCTTATGCTTGGTGGTGAACACTTGGCATTGATCCAAGAGAGGTAGGTTTGCCTCTCCAAGTATAAATAGATCCCTCTCCTCACTCCCAACTCACCATATCTTGAGCTATTGTTATGCTACTTGATTTTCCACTCTCTCTCTCTCTCTATTGTTCCACCATTTCCATTCTATGCTCTCAGGGTTTTGGAGTATTTTCTCTCCAAGATCTATTTTCTTGAGTAATAATAAAGGAGAAGCTTTGGAGGATAACTAGAGGAGCAATGCATGTTCTTGTTCTTCTTATGAATATGAGGTAAACTTGTATCAATTTATTTGATGATTGTACACATTGGATCTTAGGTAAAGTGTTACTTGGGTAGATTTATCAATGCATGTTCTTGTAGATCTATATATCTTGATATGTTAGATAGGATTGAAGTGTCGTCTTGTTAACATATTCAACATATTATCTATTGTATGCACATCATCTTTCAAGTTTTTGTAGGTTTGGCTTCAAGGGTTTCATTGGGAACACCACAAGCAAGAAGGATCTCTTGAGACACATATATACTCCATGCTTTTCTAACCCTTTACTCTTCTTCTATATTGTTATTCATTCACATATATTTCAGCTAGCATAATCTAGTAAGATAGGTCATTTTATATCAAAAATTTCAATTTTTTCTTAAGAAAATTTTTTGCCCTAAAAAGGAAAAAGTTTTTCTTCATTTGTAGAGTTGTGTGTGACATTTCCAGCAAGCATAGCTTGTTGGTTTTTGCAGGTTCAGATCTAGTTGAGAGGGGTTTTGGCTACCCAAAGGCATCCACACAACACTCAAACACCCCTAAAGGGATTGGTAGCTATTTCTCAACCTCCTTTGCCAATTTATAGGTTTTCTTGTACTTTTTTTTCCTTCTTTTGCTTGCTTGTAGTGGCTCACATTTGTGGGAGGAAAGAGGGTACGGCCCCCTCCCACGTGTGAACCTTGGGTATTTAGGGTTTTAGTTTAGATCTTGATTTTTGTCCTTCATTTTGTCTTTCTCTTGCTAGGACGTGAGGGTTTGTGAGATAAAGGGTATCTCCCAAACCCTAGGATGTGGGGTAGGGTTTGCTTGCTTATCTTTTGGTTTGCTTGTTTCACTTTCTCCCTTTGCTTGCTTATCTTTTGGTTTGCTTGTTTTTCTTTATCCCTTTGCTTGCTTGTTCCTTTCCTCGATAATTTATAATTAAGCAAGCTAAAGTTAATTGCCTACCTATTTGGGAGAGGAATACCCCAAAATGTTAGGTTAGGGTTTTAGTTTGTGATTTAAGATCTAAATGCTTAAGTGTTTTAATATCCTAAATCTAGATCTAATACACTAAGTAATTCTCTAGCTTAAGCCTATTGGGCACCTAAATCAACTTATTGAGATCTCATGCATGCTTAGTTCTACAAATGTTTATTTTATCTCTCATGCTTAGATCTACAACCTAAATGCTTAACTAAGTAAGTGGTATCTTTGTTTAATGCTTAGATCTTTCTTGATGCCATATATGAAGTAACTTTTTCATAAGTTGATAAGTAGGCATACTTAAATTTTCTTCTCTTTCACACTTGGTACTTTTATCTTAATGCTTTAAAACTTAACATAAGTGTGATTGCACATCTCTATTGGTTGGCAAGTTGTTCTTGCCTTTTGTTATTTGTTTCAAGCTACCTCTATTGTGTATTTTAGTGACATATACATGTGGTAATGCTCTTGATCTTGTAACTTAAATAACACATTTTTAAGGCCAAAGTGAGTTTCGGCCAAGACACTAAATCACCATTAAAAAGTGTCGTAAAATCTTTAAAACACTCATAAACACTCCTAAAAGTCTACCTAACTAATATATAAACTTAATAGACTATTTAGGGTACCTTAGACCACCATCTTCACCATCTAAAACAGGGCTTGAGGAAAACAACGAAGGGTGTATGCAGGGGACTATTTCACGGCGTACAAGATGTGTCCTCTCCGGGAAGTACTCTTGTTTTGGGTTGACCTATGAAGCTAGAGTGGCAACACTTATTGAGCATCCAGCAGTTATTTGGAAATAGGAGGAGGAGGCTTTGGTGAAAGCTTAATAAAATTTGAAAACCTTAAGAAAGATTAACAACTTAACCTGGGACTTAACTCCTTAAAACTATTTGTGGGTTTAATATTTAAGGGTGGTTGGTCTTCATCTCTAATACTTGTGCTTATATTTTCTTCTTCTTAATGTATTGATGATGATGATCGTGATGCTTTGATGATAATGTGATGTGATCTCTTGATATCCTACACGAACACAAATAGATAATTGGTTAGCTTGTTGTTGTAATCTTTCATTCTTTAAATTGTAAATCTTGTAACTATTTTGAGTTTAATTATTCTTTGTAAATAATATTGTAATCTACTTGTAATGAACAACCCTCTAACTTAGTTGACCCCTTGCCCAATCTTTAGGCACTAGTCTTAGTTTCCCTAGGAAAAGGCTTGACTTACATACTAACCCTTGCATCTTGCATTGCTGCTTGTGCATCTTAGGATTAGAATCCCCCAAACCTTGTAAATAATTAAAACTAACTCCTAGAACTTAAATCTAAAACTAATCTAGAAACTAGGGACTACCCCCCTTGGCTTCCCTAGGAGTGAGCCTATACGGAAGAGGTTCCAATCAAAGTGACAGCATGGGATGTGAACCTAGGCATTGTGCCTCCAAGGACACACTAAGTGAGCCAGACTTAGCTCACGTTTGCAAGAGTGTATAAGGATGGCAACATCTTTGGCATCGTTGTCGGGGATAAGTCATTTATCCTTGGTCAAAATGACTTAATTTTTAAGAATTAATAATTATTTGAACTTGTATTGGTTGTTTTTGTTTGATTCATTTCCAAGTGGTGACTCCATTGAATAAATCTATCAAGTATACTGCAAGGAGCAATCCTTGTTGGTTTCTTGAAAGTCATGGGGAAGAAACACTCATTGATTCCCAATTCAGGTTCCAAACATAACAAATTAACTTTTGTTTTCCTTCTTGTTTTTTCTTTGTTTGATGCTCTTGTTTGTTTGAAATAAACTTGGTCATCTGGTGACTCCACTTTAAAAATAATTTGACAAAGTATTATTCAAGAAGGAACTCACGGCTTGTCTTCTTGATCCTTGAATTTGAAAATGTTTTTGGATGAAGTTAGCATGTTTCCCTTCTTGTCGGATCCTTAGTAATCTTGGGTCCCAGTCCTTTTCTTTAGACCTTTGTTTAAATTTCTAGTTAGAAATGGATAGCTTTTTTTATCCTATTGATTTTTCAGGAATTGAATCTTGGGTCCCAGTCCTTTTCTTTAGACCTTTGTTTAAATGTCTAGTTAGAAATGGATAGCTTTTTTTATCCTATTGATTTTTCAGGAATTGTTGGTTACCCTCATGATATATCTGAAGATGTTATTGATAACATTCCTGATTTTTTTATCATGATAATGTTGGTGCTCACATCAGGGCCTTCACTAAGTGTATCGAGAAATGGTGTGATCTACCTATTTATGAGGATGTTCTAATGTGATTATTTGTATTTACTCTTTGTGGTGACCGAGAAAATGATTGGTTTCATGACTCACTTGATAAGACATTCAAGACCGTATGGGATTTGTTGCATGCCTTCTTGAATTGGTTTGGGCATAGTCAGCATGAGATTCACAATGAATTGGTTGATGATTTTATGGAAACATGGAGTAGGAAAAATCTTCCAAATATAAAAACAATCATTTCAGACATAGAGGTTGATTTTCCACCAGATCCCATTAGGGAAATCAATGAAGTGGTTCAGAACATACAGTTTCCTCATAAAGAACAATGTGAA
>CBVK0104100163.1:0-10786 GCA_900067695.1 Picea abies
AATCATAATTAGTAGAGATAAGTGCATTGAATAGTTAGAAGTAGTTCATGATCGCAAAGAGGTATTTTTTGTAAACTCAGGGAATCATTGTATGGCCTATAGGTACCCAAGAAATGGTACAAGATGTTTGATTCTTTCATGGTGAGATAAATTTTTTCAATAAATGACTATATAGCTATTTTGCTTATCATACATTTATTATATTGATGTTATTTGTTGATGATATTCTTTTTGCAAGCTAAAGAATGATTGAGATCAACAGTTTAAAGGTTGAGTTGGATAGGACATTTCAGATGAAGGATCAAGGAGCAACAAAACAAACCTTGGGCATAGATGTATACAAAGATGAGAACAATTGTAAGTTGCAGTTATCACAAAAAAAGCACGTGGAGAAGATACTAATGAGGTTTAGTATGAATATTGTGAAATTGATAAACATCTTTTTAGCTTTCGATTGTAATCTTTCTTCAAATTTATGTCCTTGTTATGTGGAAAAAAAGGTTTTGTCTCATATATCGTATGTCAATACAATAGGAAGTATGTATGTGATTAAATGGCCAGGATTAAATATTTCACATGCACTAATTGGTGCTGTCAGTGGAGACATGGAATATCCAGGTAAAGATCTTTGGGAATGGTTGCTTTGGTATCTTAGAAGCACAAGTATTACATACAATGGTTACAATGATTTAGTTTGTGGTTATGTTGATTTAGTGCTTTCACAAGATCTCAACAAGAGAAGATCTGCTTCAGGTTATGTCTCACATGGATGCAAGGATCTACTGGATTAGTTTGGACAAGTAGATGATAAGGTGTTATGTGATAGTCAAAGTGTCTAGCATTTGACTAACATTCAAGCGTATCAAACTGGAAGAAGTCATCATTTTGTAAGACAAGTTACTAATGGAGGTGGAGTGGCTCATACTAGAGCAAATTGTGCATACATGTTCATGAAACCAACTTTGTTAAAGAATTTGTGGTGGTGTTTGGATTCTCTTGGCTTGCAGAGAAGGTGATGAATGAAAAGGGCAAGGTATCGAGTAAATTATTATCAAGGTGGATATTGTTGAAACGATGTCTATAACTTACAAAAATGTAGGGAACATGGAGGTTTCTCAATCCCATAATTTATGAAAACTAATTAACAAAGGACACAATGTGTTTGGTCAAATCTTGGTATTCTAGTCTTAGTTGAAACAAATCTACCCATGATAGAATATGTTTGTTTTCTCATTTAATGAATCAATTTCATGTAATTGTGGAGGAATGATTATAAATATGTAGCAAGAAAAGATAGAGAGTCATGGGTAGTAAGCTTGTTGTTGGGTTTTGTAATCTCATGTTTTGATCAATAAAATACTGATTTCCATTGTCCCATGGATGTTTCCTTAGGTTTTACCACGTAAAAAGCACTCTTATCTTGTGTGGATTTTCCATTTTCTTTATTCTCCAGTGTAAAATCCTTTCTTTAGGATATAAGCTCAAGAAAGAAAAAAATCATGAATTATTTTTTTAAACACAATCCTTAGTAATGGAAAAAAAATGTCTCTTTCCTTGAAAATAGGCTTTAAAATTTCTAGTTCCCTTCAAAATAAGCCAATATGATTCATGATGAAATATATTGTTTAACTATTTATTTATATCTTTTTAGTAACAGCTTTCTTTTTAGTAACATCTTTTTTTAGATAAGAATAAATACAATGTATTTAAATAATATAAAATATTTTACAATCTTAAAAAACTATCTTAAAATTTCAAGTTTTGGGTATAATTCACCGTGTTTAGAATTATTTAGTTATAACAATAGTGAGAGTATTATTGTGTTTATTTTTATATGTTATGGCAATTGTTTTATGTCAATATTTTCGTTTCCTCATTTCTTTAATATTTTGTAACAACATTTAGACACCAAATCTTAAGTAAAAACCAACTCTAAATAATTGTTAAATTACAATCTTATTGGCTTCACAAGTTTTATTGTAGCACGGAATGAAGAAAAAGTTACGGTTATTTTTTAAATATTTTGACATTGGATGAACAATTTATTTTACATGAAAAGAGCAATTGTTTTTACAGTATTTGCTTATATGGCTTGGGATGCTTAAAAAAATTTGAAAACTCCTTCCCACACACATGGTTTTACCTTTTACCCATAGGTGAATGAGTGCTTTTAAGAAGTTTTACCTTTTACCTATGGGTAACTGAGTGGTGAACGAGTGCTTTTAAGAATAAATATCATTTTGTTTGAACAAGTTTAATCCAATGAAGAGGTAAAGATTCTTAAAATTTACTTCCCTAGAATTTGAGTTCAATGAGCATTTTTTTTTTTAACTTTCCAGAACAATTTGTATTTAATAATTATCCTCATACTTTGCAAGAACCAAGGGAGGACCTTGGATCCCCTTTGTGTCCCTTATGCACACTTATCTGATCACAGGTGAAAGGATGCAATTTCGTGGTTGTTGAAGATTTTCATGGCTTGACAAGAAAATACAAATTTATTATGTTTTTTTGGTTATCATCATTTAACCCTAATGTGTTTGGCTGATTTTTTACATCCATGGAAAAGGTTGCAAAGCCAAAAAAAACATAAGGAAAATGGAATCTAATGGATAATGAAATGATGATATTCATATGGTTTTTTTACTTTACATGCACTTCAATTGGATTCAATTGATAAGTTCAATGCATATCATAAATTAAACCTTACCATAACATGACAAATTAGATAATCCCCACTCCTTATCGTCCTTAGATATTATGTTTGAATAATATTGCTCATGTACTAGAAATGTATGACGTAAAATATTTATAAAATTGTTTGTTTAAAATATATATGGAATTTTTTTCTTTATTATCTTTTTCTTTCATATCTATTTGTTTAAAATTTTCATTTCATATTGCATATTTTTGTGAGAAGTTGGAGAAAATGCACATGAATATTACTCATTTTTAAAATGAGTTTCATTCCCTAAAATTGCAAAGAAAAATACTTGAAATGAAAAATATAAGATTATCATGAAAAATACTTCAATCTTAGATTATAAGATGAATCATATAAAATGAAAAATACTTGAATCTGAGATTATCATGTTTAAATTCTTTAGGATGAAGCCGCAAACACGAAGACTAGCAACAAATATTCTTTCAAATTCAACAAATATTGAGAGTGAAATTTGAAAGATGAAGGCTAATGCTTTATGCTTTTACCCTTACCATTCCTCTTTAGTTAGTGCAATTGTTTTATGAAAAAATGCAGCAAGAAGAGGACGGTGACGTACTTCCATTTTGATAAACCCCTCATGAAATTATCATATGCATTGGAATGAAATTTTCTTAAGAAATAGCCATAAAGGAACCTCTACTTAATTAAAAAAGAATTGATGTTTTCTTTAAATATTCATTGGATTTAGATTGATGGCATGGTTATAAATTGCTTTGATATGGAGACTTTGATGAGGTCTTTGATTAAGGGCATAGGAAAATTATCTCACGTAAAACATGTTGAAAAATCCATCTTATTCAAATTTGTCATAAAGAATTGATTCACAAAGGCCATTGTTATTGATTATCTCTCACGTAAAACATGTTGAAAAATCCATCTTATTCACATTTATCATAAAGAGTTGATTCACAAAGGCCAAAGGCCATTGTTATTGATTATCATAAAGAGTTGATTCACAAAGGCCATTGTTATTGATTATCTCTCACTTTCACTATTGAATCTCCCAACGAAAACTTCTTCATGACTCTATTATGCATATGATGTGAGAGAGCATAATTATGACAACAAAGAAAATTTTCTTATAATGATTCATTGAATGGGATTTCTTATGTTATTAGAGAGACTTATATGAAGAAAGAAAATAGAGCTTACGAAAATGGACATGCCATAGGATAAAACACCTTGAAGGTCATGAGTGTATTAGAGGTTCTATTGAAGATTTGTATTATAGGTTCTATTTGAAGGCATCGAATCCAAAGGGAGAACCAATGTAAGGACTAGAATTATATAAAAGACATCAAAGAGGAACTTGTATAATTGAAAAAGGGGAGAAAAACGAAGTTTAAATTAAGCAAGAGAGATGATATCTAAGAACGCACAAGTTCTGAGGCAAAAGAGAAGATTCATACAACTTGTAAGTCATTGAAATGGAATGTATAAAGCATACGGTCATGTTGGCTTGAAATGGAATGTATAAAGCATAAGGTCACGTTGGCTTGCAATGTTTTTTTTTTGGTGCATGTTAAATTTTTCAAGAAAAATTGTAATTTAAATATGCTTATTAAAGGAATATCTTCCTAATCTATTTCAAGAATAATAACAAGGAGAATGATAGAAGGTTAAGACTTACATAGTAAAGTAAGAGTCATTTGATTTATTTTGTATAAATAGAGCTCTTGTATTCAATTCAAGGTTATTTTTCTTTTTATATTGTAAGCTATCTTTACTTGTGAATCAAGAGGCCATTGTTAACCAAACTCTTAAACTTTTGTGATCTAGGTTTAGTTGTATACTATTATCTAGTCTCCTAGATCTCTTGTTTCTTGTGAGTTGTAACATTATATCATGTGGAATATCCTTTTCTTGCTTTATTACTGATCACTTATTTTTCACATGCTTACAGCTTGATGTTGAGCAAACATGCTTTCGATAATTTATAGGTCATTCTCAGTCCTTATAGTTTCTCTTGGGTTTTGTATCTAGATAGTAGTTGGTGGACTACTCTCCCTACTCTTTATACTTCTCCCTTTTAAATCATAGTTAATATGAAGTGAATAGTCTCTCTATGATTAGTAGACTATCCTTGGTCCTTGAAGCTTGCATTGGGTTTGGTGCTAATAAAAATGGGCGAATTATTCTCCTTCAACTCTCTAAGTCTCCCCATTGTTTTATTTCAAATCTATTCTTGAAGCACCCTTCCATAATTAACCAAATGGTTCATCATTTTCAATGAAAAAAAGGTCTATTAGACCCTATCACCAAGTGAACCTATAAGGTTGTTATGGGAAATTCTACTAATCTCACTTACTACAATAACATCAAAGAGATTTATAATTTAAAAACAGGTTAATAGACCATAACAACTACCTAAAAATAGAAATGAGAAAATGGATAAAAACTTTATAATTAAAAAAAAAAAGGATAATAGACCATAACAACCACCTAAAAATAGAAATGTGAAAATGGATAAAGGTGCTACACAAAAGACAAAGAGCTACTAGCCAAATTAACATTGACCACACTTCCACACAAAGATACTAAAAAATTCATATCAAACACCTCAACCAGTACACTTTTCAATCACTTACTCATACATTAGTTTCTTTATATATTTTATTAAATAATTACTATTGTTTTATTAATTTATAATAACCTTATACCAACAAATTCAAGGACATCCACCACCCTCCTACTCAAAATAAGAAATAATCAAAGAATCTCGATAAACGCCAAAGGAGCCCTAATTATAGGAATCTTAATCAACCACACCTTAAGGGACCCTCTTTCCAATCATTGACACATGTGATGTTTGTTTTTGAGTTATCTATTGGATTTAATTGTGTTATCTTTAAGGCAAGGATTTATTGGCTCAAGTTTTATCACTTTGTTATAGAATAAATTTGATGTGAACATTGTAATAAAATTTATTCTATTTTTGACAATTTTCATTTTCAATTGTAATTGTAATGGTAAAGAAATCCTATCCAATAGTATCTAAGGTTGAATAGGAATTATAAGGTCTCATAAAATTTATTCTATTTTTGACAATTCTCATTTTCAATTGCAATGGTAAAAAAATCACATCCAATACTATCTAAAGTGTAATATGAATTATAAGTTCTCTATGGTGTTTTGTCTCTTTCCAAAGGATGGTAATCAAGTAAGGCCTAATAAAGTATGTAGAACATATCGATAAAAGAAAGACTCATGTGTTTGATCAAAACAATTACTCACATTGAAGGAAGATGCAAAGACCTTAACCAATATAATTCCTGCCAACCATATAACAATTCCAAACAACAAACAAATTATAGGGCCTTGTAAATATATTATAATGACATGCTTTGTGTCTCAATTTTCTCTTCAAAGAGATAGTGCGAGGTAATTGTGGAGATTCAGTTGAGCAACTAAACTGTATTAATGTTGTTACCTTTCACTACAGATTTAATGTTGTTACTTTTCACTATAGATTTGAGATGCAGTGGCTATGGAACTACCCAAAATCAAGAGTCTAAAGAAAAAAAACCATGAGTCAAAGAAGTAAAACCACATTATTGTAGAAGAGTTGGCTATGCTCATGAACTCAAGAAATCCTCTCTGAAAACAATTTCAATTTAAAAAATACAAATACAAGTGTCTACATCATAAGCTAAAGAAAGAACTCCATGCCACAAATCTCTTCTTAAAGAAATCAAGGACAAAAACTAAAATTAACTACTTGTGTGCAAGAAATCACTAAAGCAGAAAAATAAGGACGTTGAAGCAAGAAATGCATGCAAGGTTTCTAATGTAAAAAAAGCACATGCCAACATGCACCAAAAACCTCATCAATGCAACTTAGTTGAGTATGTATCGATAGATATGTTTCCTAGCAAATGTGTATCCATGCTAGGTACTAGTGTACAAAAACAACTGCTCAGATATTAAAAAAAAAAAAGTGAGAGGTAAAACCCACTTGAGAGAGATCNAACCCACTTGAGAGGATATACAAGATTATGTAGTCTTTTTTAAAGTAGAATCTTTCTACATCCTCAACAAAGCGCATAAATCAATTAACCTTTCTTCTTATAAAACGCTTGGTGCAAATGTCAATGATTTTTTTCATTGTTAGACAATATCTCAAATCAATACATAAATAAATGAAGTGCATATGAATATCAATATGTTTGATTCACAGTGTATGAATCTTAATGAAGCTTTTCAATGATCTCCACTAAGTTCTCATTAACAAATTGATCCACTGATTAACTATGTATCCTGGCAATTTGAGTTGTCTTAATTTGTACAATGCAAGTAACAACTGAGAATATTTAGTCGAGAATGTAATAGAAAATCGAACTATAAAGGACTTCCCCTAGGATATAATATTTCTCCCATGTTTAAAATTCTCTAGATTGAATAGTGATACAACAGAAGTGAATACAGAGAAAACACTCAACAGAACTTTTATTGATAAAATTTTAGCCTTTGATACCATGTGAGATTTCGTTGAGTAATCAAAGTGAAATTTTTTTATTTCCTACAGATTGTGTTAAAATTCATGAGAGCAGAGGCACACAGTATTCACACAAAATTACCTTATCTCATTGCACACATACATTCGTACATATATAGTTGAACTCAGATTCAACTTACCCCAAACATAGCTATGGAGGTTGAGAGAATATCTCAACAACTCCTACAAATCTTCAACCAACCCAATCTACCCAATCTAGTCTTCTAAACTAAGCATTATTCCAACAGATTGGTGTAGCAGTTATGAAATTACCCAAGATCAATAATCTAAAGAAAAGACGACAGATCAAAGAAGTAAAATTTAACTGTTAAAAAATAGTTTTCCTTGCTAATTAACTAATTGATTCCTTTTTTAAAAACAATATTGCTATAAAAAATAAAAAAACAAGTCCCTGCTAGAAAGATACATAAAAGAATGCCATGCAAATTCATGCCACGAATCTCATTAAAGGAAAAAAAATAAAATAAAATAAGTAAGCTTAACTGCCTATATGTATGAAAGTGTTGATGGAAAATAAAAGGGCATTGAAGTAAGCAGTCTACATGTGTATGAAAATGTTGAAGCATTGAGAGAATATCTCAACAACTCCTACAAATCTTCAACCAACCCAATCTACCCAATCTAGTCTTTTAAACTAAGCATTATTCCAACAGATTGATGTAACGGTTATGAAATTACGCAAGATCAATAATGTAAAGAAAAGATGACATATCAAAGAAGTAAAATTTAACTGTTGAAAAATAGTTTTCCTTGCTAATTAACTAATTGATTCCTTTTTTAAAAACAATATTGCTGTAAAAAATACAAAAACAAGTCCCTGCTAGAAAGATACATAAAAGAATGCCATGCAAATTCATGCCACGAATCTCATTAAAGGAAAAAAAATAAAATAAAATAAGTAAGCTTAACTGCCTATATGTATGAAAGTGTTGAAGCAAAATAAAAGGGCATTGAAGTAAGCAGTCTACATGTGTATGAAAATGTTGAAGCAGAAAACAAGGCCATTGAACTAAGCACTATAGGCAAGGGATTTGATGTAAACAAAGCACAAAGTGAATGTACACATACACCAACAGTAATGAGAACAAATCTAGACCATAGACAATATCACACATCTTTTCTTATTCCATACACAAAATAGAAACCCTTTTCTCCGTAGAAAATATCACTCCACTAGAAACACTACAATATAAATGGTAGGTCATTTAAATACAAGCATTCCACAAAATATAGCACCAACATGCACCAATTTAAAAGATGAAGATCTTGCACGGTGTTTGCGAAGCAACAATCAAACTCTTCCAGAAATACAAAAACATGTCATTACAAAATCAACAAAGAACTTTGTTTCCCATGTTTGAAATCATCTTGGAACAGATCATATATTCCTCTTCCTCTTTAACATGCCAATGGAAGTCTTCCAAATTATGGTATACTTTAGCAACTACCTCAAACTCAACGGACAAAAACGTTGTCTGCATGCATTTGAAATGGTGGATTCCATGAATCAATAAAGTTAAAGAATGGATAGTTAACACAGTCATCTACCATGTTTGTCTCATGAAAAACAACTATAAGCATAACTATGACACTTATAAACGTATATATGACACTTATAAGCTCCTATAAATTCATCACTTATGGCAAATCATTAGACTTAGAAATGTTTTCCCAAGCATAAGAGGGAAGCATCTTGCCATTGAAAAATGCAATTGAAGTTTTTATAAATCTGTTTGAACTCTTTTTGGAAGCCAACCTCAAACATAGATTTCGGCTTTCTAACTATAAATCTCTTCAATTTCAAGGGATACACATTGATTCCTTTTGGTGAAGATTTATCTCTATCTTATAGATGTTTGTCTTTCAAATTCTCTCATTTGATCATACTAAAGTCTAAAACTAATGTTACTAAATAAACCAACTATAAAATGTATCATATCTCTTCAATTTTAATTAACATCTCTTAATCGTAATACCTTGTTAACATATTTAAATTCTGAAAATCCACTAAAACTATTAATTATTATTATTATTCCACAGAAGCAAACTTGTACTCCACTAAAACTACTAATTACACTTATTATCCCACAAAATGCAGACTTTTAAGAAGCCACTACAACTATTAATTATACTTATTATCCCACAAAATGCAGTCATTTACTAAACGAACGAGATTCACATATCCTAGTAACCACACGTTATATCTTTTGTACTAGGCGGTCTAATAACCAGTTGAGCATTGACTTCACTGTTTTGGGTGCTGCTTCCTAATGCACTTGCAAGAGTTGCCAAAACGGAACCATTCTCATACAGAGGATCGACAAACTGAAATAAATAAAATAGAAAGAAGATAAAATAACTTAAAACTTCATAAAGGAAAAAAATAATTATACTTCTTGTCCCACAAAATGCAGTCATTTACTAAACGAGATTCACATAATCACACGTTAGATTTTTTGTACTGGGTGGTCTGATAACCAGTTGAGTCTCGACTTCACTGTTTTGGATGCTTCCTAATCCACTAGCAAGAGTTGCCAAAACCGAACCATTCTCATACAGAGGATCGACAAACTGAAATAAATACAATAGAAAGAGGATAAAATAAATACAATAGAAAGAGGATAAAATGGCTTAAAACTTCATAAAAAAAAAAATAATAATAATTAAAAGTGCAATTAAAGAATAGTTATATTCATATTTCTACTCACCCTTTTACGATGGAAAGCATTCTCTTCACTTGATATCCGTTCCTACAATTTTAACAAAACTAAAAACAAGTTACAAAATGCCAAGTCTTATAATAATCATTACTTACAATTTTAACAAAAAATTAAAACCAAGTTACACTTAGAAATAATGGAGTAAGAGTTAGTTGTTAGAGTCAGTTACAAGAGTTATTAGTTACACCAGTTATTAGTATAGTTGAACTCTACTTTACTGAATAAAGATTCCAGTTATTTATGGTTTGCATGTCATAGATTAAGTAGGTTAGTTTCCTATATAAGAATGTAATCAGTCTTCATTAATCAATAGAAATAATCAATAGAAAAGTGAACTTAGCCTCACCGTGTGTTTGTTTTACATATTTCTAAGTTAGTATCAAACCAAGAGAAAACATGCGTAAATTTATGCATATATTTGTAGAAGTACACAAGTCCATCTTCTTAAAAGGTGCGGCAGCACATTAATTGTGTATTACAGTGCGGACCCGCAGTCTACTGTAGCGTGAGGTGCGGAAACCCCTGTGTTTGGGCATGCGTAGGTTAGAGATGGAGAAGGGACGCGATTTCCTTAAGGGTGTTGGCGTGAAGTTTTTCCCATGGGCGAGTGAGTTTTTTTTAATTTTTTATATTAAAGTGGATTTTTTTTTTTCTTTTTTATTAACTGAAGCGTGAGGTGAAGAGGGAGTTTTTCATTTTTTTTTTTTATTAAAGTGGATTTATTTTTGAAGTTTATTAAAAGTGGATTTTAGTTTTGAAGTATAAACTTTAAAAAGTGGATATTTTGGATATTAAGGTGCATGCATGATTTAAAGGTTGATATAT
>CBVK0104100170.1:0-24282 GCA_900067695.1 Picea abies
AGGGTTGAATTGATAGTTCAAATTTACTTATCTCTTTACTTTCCATTTAAAATTTTCATGATGATACTACGTTTTCGAAAAGAAATATTCAATGAAAAACAAAGAGAAAAAGATTTAAGGTGGACTTCCCTGACAACATTCAAATTATGGTTCTCTTGGTGTACCCACTTGTGTTCATAACTGCATTATTACACAAAGAAATATTGATAAATAAAACTAAAGGAAACCTACTCCTAAACCTACTCTAAACTACTACATAGATCAAAACACTAAGTAAAATTGTATTTCCAGTGCAGCCACAAGAGCATTTTCAATCTTGCATGGCATAGAAAATTGAAAATCAGAATAAAAGAATGTAGTATTTGTAGATGAAAAATAAATATGTCATGCTTACCTCCTATATATTCTTTTAAAAGAAAAACAAGCATGACCTTACCATTCTTTTGAAACTTCTTGATGTATGAATCCTCCAACCATTCTGCAATCTGGTTGTGATATGGTTCATAATGGCATGGAAGAACATAAGTTTGGAAAACTTGTCAATATTATGGGGACCTGACATAACCATCTGCCAAAGCCGAAATGCCCCATCCTCCTGACAATTCTCCAAGTGTTCATCAATTTCTTCACACGGAGGATCTAAAAAAATCATGTCATGCTTACTTCCTAGATATTTAGGTAGAAACAAAGCAAGCACAACTTTATCTTTATTATGAAGATTTTTTAGATACGAATCTTCAAGCCATTCTAAGATCATGTCATAAAAATTAGGATGAAAACTATGACTTTGATGAAATGAATATATCCATGGGGAACACATCATAAGAGGATTCATGACATCAATTAGATTATTGGTTTGAATGCTTCCTTTGATGAGATTGATCGTTTCAAAATCTGAAGCATAAACATTAAAATTCGAACTAATCAAAGAATGAATATGCAATGTAGAATATTTGATTTCCATAAGGATGAGTGCATTGTATTTTTCAAAAATAAATTGTGTAAAATCATCTTGCAACATGTCATTTTTCAATTCGAGTGATAAAAGTGAAAGAGAATCAAATCCGACTTGATAAGTGTTATGTTTGGAATTAGTTTCACCAAATTTTGGCATATCAAAAAGATTGGATTGTGGTGGAAAAGAGTAAGATACCGTGGGTAAAGTATTAAATCCACCAGAATCTAAGAAGAGATCGGGATATAAAGAGTAAAAGGAATAAAAAATAAGCACATGAAAATAATATCTTGAGCTATGATATTTAACAATGGTATTCTCAAGACATTCCTCTTCATTTTCCTTAAAACTTTCACTCTGTTTTGGTGATAAATTATTCAACATAATATGATCATCTAAATTTTCCTTCTATACGATAGATAATTCAAAACTTTCATGGAAAACATCTGATCTTTCATGTTGATAAGGTACAATTTGTAGATGAGGGTTTAAGGTTACTTCTTCCAATTGAATATCTACATCTCTAATCCGTTTCATTGGAATGTTAGAATGCTTAAGATTATTTTCATCACCTAAGTCTTCTTCAATAACCGAATTTAAATATTGATTAGAGCAAGAGTTAGGGGAACGAGGACATTCACCTTGACCCTACATCGAATCTTCTTCCACGATGGTCGAGGACTGAAAATACAATGATTCAGAGGAAAAACCAATTTGATTGTCAATAAGAACATTTTCAATAGATTCTACCTCCCTTGCTTGTTCAACATTTTCGGATGGATTCCTCTCATCCTGTGAACACAATTCTTCTTGTAATTGAGTGATATTATTTGTAACTTCTTCATTGTTTGCGATTGAATATGACTAGATGAAAGCATCATAGAGGAGATTTAATACAAATGACATGTCATCAAGATTAAATTTACAAATAACATGATGGATTCTTGTCGAAAATCCTTTTGAAGATGAATCACCATTGATTAGCAAAGTCTGAAATTCTTCACATAATTGATTGTAATCATAGATTTCAAAAGCATCTAAAAATTCATCTACAAACTGAAACCAATAAAAAATGTGATATGCTAGAAAAGATTCAAACCAATGTTTAATCCGACCCCTGAAAGTAAAAACAAACAATCTGCACAAAACATTTAAATCAGAAATATCATGCTTGATGCATTTACACAAAAACTTGTTAATATGGTCTTTTCCAGATACATCCCTCCCACCATCAAAGGTGAGTTTGGAAAAGCGAGAGACTGTCTCATTGGGAACATCAGGTAATGAGAAGTGGAAAGCATGTTCCAACACAGTGATTTGGGGAGCCATGGGAAATTAATTAAATTAAAAAAAAAGACTCCTATAAGGCCAGCTTGTCAGTCTGGCCCTCCTTCTAGCGCCATTTGTTGATGGGAAAATTTGACATGCTGTCAACTGGAAGAATAGATCCAGTCTGAGGTTGTCTAAATAACCCAATTTGTTTGGTGTAACCTATTCTGATGGGTTTAATGGCTCTATTAGCCAACTAGGGTCCTAAAGATAGAAAAATAAAATAAACTAACTAAAGAAAAGATTCTAACAATCGATACAATAATTACAAATATTTATCTAAGAATGTGAATATACAAATGATTATGAACAGTTTATATACAGTTTACAAGATTTGCATGAAATCTTGTGAAAATGATTGTTTGATAAAGTTTCTGAATCAAATATGAACAACACTTCTTTTTGGATTTTTTTTTTTAAATATATTAAATGAATATGATTGAAATAGTGACACAAAAACAGTCAAAACTAATTAATGTAATCATTGTTTCATTCATAAACAACTTAACTAAATAACACATATAATAACATGTCGCTGATCAACGAAACTGGTATTATCTTTTTGTCTTGTATGAGCTCCTGCATGTACTGTTGTTAAGGGAAACCTATAACAGAACAATACTAGCACTTCCAGAATACATTCAAAGAAGTAATTGATATTGGAGTAAATTAATAACAACAGGAAGACAACTAATTAAAAATCGTGTGATCTTAGGATAATCAATATTTAAGAACAAAAGAAAACTCAATTCTGAGTATTGATATTATCTATCATTTAACATTAGAAATAAATTTCACAATAATCAAATGATCGATTTATCACACATAAAAAATGGAATAAGAAATTATGGACAACATATAACATCTAATAGTATGAAATCACCATAGGATGACAAGATAAAGCTAAAATCAACCATAATAATATTCTCATAATATAACAGTAATGAAAGAACAAAATGGAATAAGCATCACACAGGTCTAAAGCCAAAGATGAATTGTTTTCTCATATTCTTTCTCAAAATCACATGCCCATACTGTAGTCCTGGAAGAATTATTTTGGATAATAGAGTCTTAAAGATGGAAAAAATTAATTAATACATAAATGATAGAAATTAATTATGTATTGATAAAATAGACTAAAGCTAATTTAAATCAATGCATAATCAATTATTAAAAGAATATGAAGATATTATAATGAAAATAAAATCATTTTACTCATAGGACAAAAGCCATTGAGCAACCTGGAATTCCATATTCTTCAGTGAAAATACTTGTCCATTCTCCCAAAGATTCCAACGATCCATTACTCCCTTTGAAAAGAGGAAAAATTTACAAAAGAAATAATATACAAAAGAGAAAGGATTAAAATCCTCCTCTCAATTTCTTGGATCTCTTATGGCTCTGAACTTTCTCATATATTTATACAATGAATGAACAGTCTGGGTGTCACTATTAATTTTCACCACCTGAAATTTGCCTCGTAAAAAGACATCAATATATCTCAAATCGTGCATTTTTTTGGGAAAATATCCACATGGAAGGTAAATGGGTCCATTTGGGTTCTAGGTTTTCAACCGTTTCTTCAAATTCTTCACGGTTTGGCTGCAATTAGTTCTGTAAAATCGTCTGTCTGATCTTGACGCCTTTCCAAATTTTATCTGTTGTTGCTCATAAAATTATTTGTAGCAATCCAAAATTATTTTTGGATCAATCATCTTGAATGTATTTGGATAATAAAATCAAGCCATGATCAGATCTGTATCAAATATTTGATAATAGAAACCTGTGAAACAAAAATAAACCTAAATTAACAACCTAAAAATTGTGAATAAAACAAAATCTAGAAAAATAAAAAATGAATTTAAACTAACAATAACTTATAAACAAACATTGTTTATAATTTGTTTTCAAATATGATCTTAAAATTCTATAAGCTTCAAGTTAATGGAGAAGAGAAAAATATTAATTTTGGTTTTTTACAAAATCAAACAAATGATAGATAATTCTTTTATTATTATTATTTTGAAATGAGATGCAAAATGAAAAAAAGAATTTAATTAATTAATATCACCAAATGATTTCATGAAAATGAGAAACCAACCAAGATATTATTTGATGAAGTATTGAACCTGTTATTTAAAATAGTCAAACTTGCTAATGAGAAAAAATAAAGAACACATAATCATAATTTAAACAAAAGTAAACATTTGATAAAAATTAACGTTTTTGTTTAAATTGAGATTTGTATGCTTGTTTCTAACTTTTGACATATATTATTGTAATGAATGTCTCATACTATAGTGAATGTATTAAGTTTGTCTCAAAGCAAGCCAAGGTATGGAACTATTTGAAAAGGTTGATTCTGTAGCTCATTATAATTATCAAGATTTGAATGGGGGCCCTTTAAATTTTGTAAAAAATTAGGGGGAGTTGTTGGGGCCCAACAGGAGTGCACGGTCATCTTCAAGAGCCCAAAACCTTACGTAAGATCTAGTGCAAGGAGTGCACATATCTAAGATTTGATTAAGCATCGAAGAGTCAGGAAAGGAGAACGCCAGGAAGGCGAGAGGAATTTCTCTTCAAGAAATCCTTCAGGATCTGAGTTCTCGAAATCCATGAAATGCAAGGAATGTGTGGGAAATTGAGGTCTTCATGAGACCAAGATCAAGAGGAATAACACTTTCCATAAGTGTCCAAGAGATCCAAGAGTCGGACTCGTACAAGGAGAAAAGGTTCAAAACCTTTGAACACCCAAAATATATTATAACCCTAAAGATAGTGTAAGTGCAAGGGAGAAAATATATGAGCCGTTCTATTTGAACATTGGACAACATGAACCATCCATCAGGGGGGATGCACGGCGAATGATCATTGTTTCGCTGGCTCACACTTTGGAGAAGTAAAAGGGCGGAGCACTAAGAACTTGCGAAGCCCGAATCCATGACTTGATCTGAGTCATTGGATCCAGGAGAGATTTGGATTGTCAATTTTCCAAGGAGAAATATTGATATTTCGGGGATCGGAGGACCGAAGGTGATAAGTCTTGTGACTTCGTGAAGCGTGAAGTCCCAAAATCATCATGATCGTCAGATTTGAGGAGAGATCTGGACCACCAACCCAAATCCATCATGATTTTGGCTATCGAGAGGATGGAGGCAAAGAAACTCCAAAGTCACGAAACGTGAAATATCGATTTGATCGCAATCGTCGATCAAGGGGAGATCTAAACTGTAGATCTCGGGTCATCGTGATTTCAGCAATTGGGTGAACGGAGGTAACAATGCTCGTAGAGTCGTAAAACATGAAATCGTGATGTGCCTTTCGCTCAAGCACGTGGTCACCACCAGTGGTCACAAGAGAGAAATGGCTTAGCAGAGAGGAGCTAGCACATGATTGGCACTGAGATTTGAACAACGCCTAGGAGAGAGGTCGTGGGTCTCATGTGACCTACACATTCGGGGAAAGGACCTATGTAAGTGGGTTTGGGGTCTAGAAGAGACCCAGAGAGTCAATCAGACTCAGTTTCTTGATCGATCCTAGATCGGGAAGTCGTGCAACCCTTAGGAGAGAAGGGGGGTATGCACCACATATGTATGATGGATCAAAATAGTCTTATAATTAGAACCTTTAAGCCAAAATATGGATCCAACCCCTTCTTTTTCTACTTCATACAATATATAGTGTTTTACATTGGTTACATGCATTTATGGTCAACCTGATAGTCAGGGACATGTCGAAACTAATCCCTGCATGTGCTCAAGGTGAATTTTTGTCTCTATTTATTGATATACAAAACAATAAACAATTTACAAAAAGATCCTATAATAAAGGCAACAACCTTGCATAGAAAAAGTTCTTTGGATGAGTTTCTTTCCACATGTATGATTACGCTGCATCTTCCTCTTTATCCTTCAAATGTCTTCTTGATCTTCAATGATCCACTCAAATCAAGACTTTGACAACTCAACAATGATAATTGATCTGAAGAATCATCGTATCCCAAGATGGATTGTCAATCTACAAAATGGGTATCTTCCTCCATCTAATGATCCATAAAGTATTTACCTTGTTTAAATCCTTTCTCCATTATGAAAATTATTTAGCAAAATCAGTTGCTACAGGTGTTCATGTAGCACCAATATTTTCCTATGTATGAGACTGCAGGAACTTCCTATAGCACCATACAAAAAACTAGTTTTGATCCTTTTTAATGACATTCCTTGCCTAGGTTACAGCCAATCATAACAAAAATAAGAATGGTCTCTTAAATACAACAAAAAAAAATGTTCTTCCATCGTCAATTGTCTTTCATTCAAAATTTAGGGTTTTCACTGAAGGTGAAATTCTCAAACTGTGAATTCTCCTTGAAAACCTGATGTAGCTGCTTCTGCTAAAAAATTCAAATTGTTCCTTCTTATCTTCTTGGTTTGAGAACGAGTTTGTATTCTCTTTGGATTATCCCCTTCAGGTTTGATCATAGGATTTGTGCCTCTCTTATTCTTTTTACTCTATTTTCTTGTAGAATATCTGTTTTTTCCTATAGGAGTCTTTGTATTGGTTGTCAGACCTCCCTTCTTATACTTATTCCTCTCAAGCTTAGTTACAAGAATTTTATTTATTGTTGATGGATCCTATTTTAGGTTTGTATATTTTTCATCAATAATGATAACCTTATCTTTAATGATAGGGTTATACATTTCTTTGGATTTCAACCTGAATTTATTTTGAGGCCTAGTGCTCATTTTTCTCATCAAAATTTTATATCTAGAAGCATCGTCTTCACAGGAGCTTGAGCTAGGAGGAATGATCCTTGGGGAATGATCTTTAGGTTGTACAAGATATAAAAAAAATTCTACTATTTCAGGTTCTTGATCTTCCTTCAATACCCTAGGCTTTGCCAACCATTTAGTCCTTTTAGAATAAGTCTTTTGAGCATATGGAAATGGGTTCTTACCTCCACCTAGGATATGAGAAGACCCTCTATATTCTTGCAGGATGGTTGGAGTAGGTTCCATTGGCTCATCTAGAATATTTAAACAAGCTTCTCTTTTACCCTTCCTTGGAATGACTGGTTTACTTGCATTGGGTGAAGATTATTGATTAGGCTCAATAACTTTATCATGCAACTGTGTGGCAGGAGGATGTACTTCTTTCTCAAACCATGACTAGATCAAGGATTGATCCCATGTCCTCTGTAATTTTTAGAGATCATATCTAATAAGTATCTTAATCAATCCCTGATGATAAATTCCATGAGGAGGGGTCTTAGGGTTTAATTAAATTTTCATGGCCATCTTATTTAGATCTTTTAAGAATTCATATGGTAGACTCGTCCTTTTGATTCCTGACAAATGAAGAAGGAAATAGAGATGAAACAAAAACATAGTGGAATAACTCCCTTCACATGTGATGTATCATTTAAGCATAAGCAAGGCCTCCATATATTCATCGACAATCCAATCCCTAGGAATACCCTTGGCCTAATTAGGATCTTTATGTTCAATTTTCAAGAACTTATTTACATCCCCTCCTATAATCAATTTGTTTTTGAACCAATTTTCTCCATTGGTAGGGAGGTTACAAGTTGTTTCCATGGAATCTTATGTAGCCTGCATAACCAGGTTTGCAATTCAGGCCCTACATCCATTAAAACTTTCAACAAACGCTCGGGTTGCAACGTAGTGATAATGTTACGAGGAAAATCACTCTATGGTATGGGGTAAACCACAACAGACGAAAATGATTGCATAAATCAAATCTAATATCAAGTATGTTATATAAACAAATATGCTAACAAGAGAAGATAAATATCCTACCTCGTCTAGATGTTCGATGAAGTCCACCATTGAGCACTTGACTCAAAGAAATACACCTGCAACTTGTCCTCAGCAACCAATATATGCAAGCATATGGTGATAATATATAAACTTAGCACATATAATATCATAATACATCTATATTCATAAAAAATATGCCCATGGTATAAAAAATCATATATTTGCAAGACATTAATTAGACAAGAAAAGAGTATTTTTATTAAAATGTAATCAACAAAAGTGTATGAATGACAAACTTCCATGTTGGCACATTCGTAACCGAGAAACTAAGTCCCTTCCAGCTGGGCCTCCACCAAAGGAAATCTCATATAAGAGAGACAATGAGGTTCTCCATCAAATAGGGAAGAGCTTGGGGGCTGAACAATGTGTTCAGACTTAAAAGGACAAAGGGATGCAGACTCAATATGAAGTGAATAATTTCTCCATAGTAACGTTTCTCTCAAAGTTGAATTCTTCTCCTCTTTCCAATGCTTGGATAAGGCCCATTTATAGCCTTCAAATGGAACTGAAGGGTCGATTGAGAACGTTTCTAGTATATGGAAGGTCAAGGATCATGGATCTCGTGACGTGACATGGAAACCCAACACCATTTTTTTAATTTTGAGCACAAAACCCAATGTACGTGGGATATAATGGTGAAACCTGCGTATACGAATGTTGTATAGCTGTTAGTTCATGTATGTGTGGAAAAATATGTTTTTTAGCTCTGGGAACTGCAAAAGGGGATTTCAAGTCTGCATAGGGAAATGGAAAATGCCTTCTAAGAAAGTTGCACGGGGTGAGGCAAATCTTGCTATAAGAGATGCCCCTTGATGTGTGAGTTCATAGGAGTATCTGTGATGGTCGAAATACATTATAATTCCCATAAGTGGAGTAACGGATACCCAGTTGGATGGACTAGTTTCTCATAAGAATATAAAAATCCATAATGAATTTGTGCACATGAATGCTAATTTGAATTACACTGTAGATCCATGTGGAAATATACCAAACAATTGTTCATGGCCATGAATAGGAAATACAAAAGTAGATACATGCCATGGGTTGTCATAGTCACGAACAAGGCATAGTGAAAAACAACCTCAAAATCAATCTGAAGATATATGTATACAACAGAGTACAATCTGATCTCCCATGAACATTGAAGTCATATAGGTACTGGTCCAATGAATGATAGAAACATATCAAGAAATCTAGGACTACAAATTGATGTCTTCAAGTTTTCTACATGATCCACCAAAGGTGAAAGTCTACATCATGGGAATAAAGGAGTTGAGGTCGAACACAATGAAACTTCATTTGAATACTGGTCATTAAGGTATATTGTTAACAAATTCAAGACAACCTATCGATAATGAAAGTAGGTATCAAGGCACTGAGTACATTCTTACAAGTGTGAATAAAGGTGTTGAGGTTGAAAAATTGAATAATCCATTGATCAGGAGACATTAATGTATTCCCAACTGTCGACGATGAGAGAACCTGCCATTGATGACTGCAAGACTCTAGGTACTCATAGGAATATAGGCCTCGTTTCTAGAATAGATGAGATGAAGTCGATGGAAGGAGACCTGCTGGAAGGAGAGACTTAAGGCATCTCTCATCATTCAACATGAGGTAAAAATAAATAGCTTCATGATTTGGAGGAACTCAGACGAAGAACATGTTCATGAACCAACAATCCTATGCATCTTTTGCATGCACCAAATGTAAGCAATGCATGAAAAGGACCCTCTAAATAACATCCAATAAGGAAACATTCCAACAAAGGTGAGGAAAGAACCAATAAGGATAGTGGCGTCGAAGACACTGCACAAATCCCAATGTGTGAATAGATTTCTTGCCGCAAAACACAAGGGAAACCCCCCAGTCAGCGACAAATAAGGAGATATCGACTACTAGGTTTAAGGTTACCTACCTATAAGGAAAGTTGGACCAAGTGTCATGATATGATCTAGGTGGATATCAGTGGCCACCCCCCCTTTCTAACTGGCTCAAAACAATTTTCTGACAATTTTGGTAATTTACTATTTTTAGTAGTTTTTAACTTCCGAGGCCATTTTGAGGGCCTAAATGAAGGTTTTTTGGGATCGATGATAGCTAGAGGCTTTGATTGAGTCCCAAAAATGAATCTCCTCGATTATACCTTTCCAATGATCTATCGTGTGCCCCAAATGGAGATCGTATGCCAAAGTTATGCCCTTGAGAAGTTGATACACCAAACTACCCAAAATGGGGTCCAAAAAACTATTGGATTTTCATCTTTCGGGGTTAGGGTTTTGGATTTTATTTATGATAAAAAGGCCTTTGGAGCCTCTTTGTAAAATCATATTCTCACGAATGCGAGTAGTAAACACATCTCTTCTCATAGATAATCTGCCACCATTCTAGTGAGTCTTTCACTCTGTATTTTTACAGTCTTTGTACATTTTCTCTCATTAATAGAAAATTGTGTATTACTGTATCTCTGTGTTTATGGTTTCATCTCTAATACTTTTTTGTTATATTATTGGATATCTGAGATATCTTTGTATATTAATTTATTATATCTCTTCTCTCATTTCATGCCGAATATAATCTGGATCATGGTAGGACTACAACTTCATGTAATTCTGAGACACACTGAGGGTATGGCCGACATGAAAAGTCAAGAGTTATGAGAAATGGCCAACACAATATTATAGACATCCTTCGAAAAAGAGCATGAGACACATGGAGTACTTCAACAACATAGACTCAATAATGAAACTTTGTGATGTAGGAGACATCAATTAAACTCTCCATAGAGACTGGAAGAGTAACCAGTCAGAGGAGTAAACTCTAGGTAACGAGCTAATATTCCTAAGGTCGTGCTAAACCAAAACTTTGGATGACAAGTGGACTCGAACATTTGTGCTCTGATCAAAGGAAACACAACTTCTGCCAATATGAGATAATATTCTTTTCCCTCCTATATTTTTTTATTTTTTCATAGACAAATGAATGATATGATACATAGGAGGAAAATAGTGTCGCGAGTAAGAAACTAGTTCCAATAGTGGAACATACCTATGCTCAATGCAAGGAGGTGCATGCAGGACATGGACACTAGGGGTGATGTTTCCTCTTAGGGTGCAGGTTGTCAAGCTGCAAAGGATATAAATAAGGCTTTTCTTGGCTGATGATGCAAACTGATGAGGTAATATGATTATAACGCGAAAGTGGGAACCAACAATAGGATCAATACTGCAAGAAAGAGAATGATATGCAATTAAAACTTAACTCCAAAGAATGTCCTTTTTCATGAATTTAGTCCCCTAGGCCCGAAAAAGTATAAAACAATACCCAGGAGAGCTCTTCTAGTCACCAGTGACTAGAGTGTTTTTTTTTTCAAAATTAGTCTACTTGGTCCAAAAAAGGGTTAAACTTACACCAGGTAGATGTCCTTTCATATCCAATTAATGAGTGTGAAAGGGAAAAGTTCACTCGTCAATCTTTTCACTTTTTGAAAGAGTAAGAAAAGATCTTAATAAAGACTCGATGGGAGTCCCATAGGTATAGGTCAGCATGCTTATGAGTAGGAATATGAGGCTCGAATGTAAATTCATCTTGGAACTATAATGGACTCCCAGTATTTATGGAATAATCTTTGCATGGGCACTAGATGACACGAAGGTTCTAACTAGGGAACCCATGTTTGGTAAGCCTCTACCATTTGATAATGACACTTGTAGTAGAAATAATGAGGTTTTGTGTCGCTAATAAATGGGTTTGTACCTAAGGCATACATATTGTAGTCATAAGATAATGCAAAAATGCAAAATGGAGTGATAACCTATCCTATATGATGGTTAAAGAAATTATACCTTCCAAAGTCACGAACAGGCGAAAATGGTGCTAGAAACCACAAAAATCCCTAGACAAAACCACCAAAATTGACTCCTTCCACTACACTATTAGTTCACTAGGCCAAAATATTAGCAAAAACTATGTAAAGTGGGTAATTTTTTTCTATAAATAGTAAAAATAACCAATTTTACCATACCATTTCACATTTTTACCCAAATAGTGCATTTTGGATCAAATTTCCCATGACCTTCAAGTGTCGATTGTGGGAGATATGAGTGATGGAATTGACAAGTGTTTGGACCAAGTAAGTACTCTTTCCCTCCTCTTCATTTCTAGTGGTTTAGAATTTTAAATTAGTTCCAATTTATTGAGTTTTTTAAGGTGAAATTTAGGAATTAGGGTGTATGCGAGTTGTAGTTCATCAGTTCATGTATATGGAAGCATGTATGTGGGAAAGGAAAAGACTACCCATGTATATGTATCCCTACACATGACTGTTACCACAACAACCCACGTACAAGTACACAAATTGGATTTAAAAAAAAAGGTTTCACTCAAATTGGGTTTATTCTCGCAGGATGGTACTTGAATGGAGAGAAAGAGAGCATGAGGAGGTTGATGTTGTAGTGGAAATAGATCCAGGGGCCAAATTAGCACTAAAAATATGTGGGATTTACAAATTTTGGGATCTCAAAGGGATGAGGGCTCAAGTGAGGCTGCTCCAAATGCTGGTGAACTTTTGGGATCTGGATACAAAGGGATTCAACCTCGATGGGAAACCATTGATAATTAAAGTCGATGATATCTATTTCCTTACAAGATTGTTATGTCAGGGTGAGGTGGTGAACCTCAAACCTCAGGGAGCTAGGAGTGACATGAACATAGAGTACTACATCGCCACTCATTGTGTTGCATGCACAAAAAAGGTAGGGAGCCAACTCCCAATTAGGGTGATCAAAAACCTTCATTTAAAGATCATCATTCTCATGCTTACATAGATCATGGGGTCAGCCTCGTTGCACCAGGAATCAAGGCCACTGATGTTCTACTCCATGGAGTGTTTACAACCCATAGTGTATGATTGGTGCACCTCACTACAGGCTAACATGAAGAGCCAACTGACAGACTCCAAACAATGTAGGAAGAGGAACTTCAGGTTCACATCTATCTTGTGTAGTTTTTTCTTTGAGCGGGTCCCAGGATTGAGCCCTATAGTTGAGATTGTTCCACATAGACAGTGTGATCCATCCATGTCACGGTGGATTGAGGTGATGAGGTGGTTGGGAGGTGGTAGGGTACTAGTCCCCTACAGTGATGAGTTCTTCTTCTGGTGGCTTTGACAGGTGATAGCCCTAGATGACTACCCTTATGCAGGGATCAACTACAGAGGATATCCAGACATTCCATTGCACCAGGTTCTACCTATGGTGATATAGGTATGGAAATTTTAATATATTTCATTTTTTTGTGTTTTTTCAAAGAGAATAAAAACGAAAAATATTTTTGGATGGTGTCTAGTATTGACAATTACATTGTTGTGCAGATGTGGGTCCGCGATCGCTAGATGGATTCCCATGACATCATCAGAGGAATCGAGGAGATTATCCAACATGAGGAGATGCAGATAGAGTTCTTCAAAATGTGTAGGGGAACCTGTCTCATTTGAAATAGAGGATTCCTATGGTTCAGGTAGAACATCTGTCCAAGGCTATGCAACGATAGGTGGCGGGTGTGCCCTGTGCATGGGTGCGACTCTTCTAGCGTCTCGCAAATGCCATCGTATGTTACCGTGATACACATCCGGTGCCACAGGCATAGATGCCATGGTCATTGTATCTATTGGCCATATATGTATTTTGAGGGTGTGAGCCCCAATTTTGTACTATTACACCATATTTTTGGAGAGATGAAATATAAAAAACATTGGTTTTCGACTTTACTTATATATACAATGTGCACATTGATGGATGTGTTTTATTTACTTTAATTATGTGACAAATTCCAATCTAAAACATAATGAACATATGCATCAAATACATAATTAGAACTTCTAGGTATGTGATTATAAGTAATAAAATAAAAAATGTCATTCCAAAAGTTGTACCCTTATGAATTGTAGGAGTAGAGTAGGGTCTCACACACAATAATTATCATTCAACTGACATACTACTAACTAGGAGTCCAGGAGAAATTCTAAAGATCGAACATCATGTAAAATGGCATCGCATAAAATTTCTATAATGATGTTATATTCAACTACATTATTCGTTGATGGCCCTAAACAAACGCCACATGAAGACACTAGTTGACCCTCGGGTGAGTAAGAACCCATGCAGCAGAAGCCAAGTTCCGTGTATGGCGACTGGCATGGTCTGTGAATCCTAGGTAAATTGAAGACTCTGTTGACATCTTCCAACCAAGGGAAAACTCAATAAGCAAGCCGATGACACAAAGGAGAACATATATACACTAAGATACACTAGTATATAGAGAGTTAAGTCCAAGCTTGGGGCTCAAGCGTAATATCTTTTCAAGTAGATCACATTTCTAGGCTCAACCAACATATTCCCTTCATAATATTCTATTCGTAGGCTCCTTTTTCTAATACCCATTCCATGATATAAGGACAATGCCACATGGGGTTGAAATTTCCTGCCCCTAGTGGTTCTTTGGCTTGGTCATACAAGAGGAGTAGGTCACCCTCAACGTACTACCAAGGATAGAAAAAATTATCATGCTAGACCTTGACACACCATTTATTCGCTTCGATATCTGTAGAGGCATCTCGACGCTGCTCATCTAGGCTCTCTAGGTGCATGAAGCATTCTTCAAGATTATAAGTGATAGGTAGGATATTAACTTCCAGTCTAAGAGAAGGTATTTCACATTGAATAGGGAGGATTGAGTCCACACTGTGTACTAACTGAAAAGGAGAAAAACTGGTGGAATTCTTAACCGAGGTTCGGGATGTCCAAAGTACACGGTAAAGCATGAGATGCCGGTCAAAGTTTCTCTGGCTGAATTTTTTTTCAAAATGATCTTGAGGGACTTATTCATATCCTCTAATTGTCCATTTTCCCAGGGATAGTAAGGGGAAGAATGACCATGTTTAAACCCCAGTTTCGATGCTAACTCTGTCATCATTTAGTTCTGAAAGTGACTTCCATGATCAGTGACAATCTCACTCAGGATTCCAAGCCGAGCTATAATTTGATTGAACACAAAACAATGTTGTAGTATTACCATCATATTCAATAGTAGGCATGACCTCTTCCCACTTATTAAAGTAGTCTACTACCGCGATAATATGATGATGCCCCCCAGTCGAAGCTGGGTTGCAATCCACAAAATCCACCCCCCACTTGGTGAAGGGACCAACGGTCATGACAGGGTGAAGAGGGGTTGGATGCGAGTGGATATTCCAAGTGAAAACCTGTTAGGGGTGACACTTCTTGACCACTTCAAAACAATCTTTAAAAATAGATGGCCAAAAATAACCAACTCACAATATTTTCTGGGCTGTCACAAGCCTATATAGATGACCACCACAAGCTCCACTGTGACAATAATTAAGAATGGACTCAACCTCTTTATGATTCAAGCAGTGACACAAGGTATTATCTATGCCATGATGATACCAAGTGTCATTGGTGATAAGGTAGTTTTTATCTTGATACTGTATACATCATCGTTTGTCTCTTGAAATATGCTGAGAGAAATTCAAGGTTTGAAGGTAGATCAAAATGTCTCCATACCAGGGATATGATGACGAGATAAGGAAAATATGTTCATCCATGAAGGAATCAAAATTAATGGCATCCTCATCTAGTCGAGGGAAGTCCGATATTAACTCAACAAAAACTAGCGATTTATTAGATTTCTCCGAAGAAAAATCGAGGTCAAACTCTTGCAAAATGACAATCCATTTATTGTATTTCCACCCTTTGATACGCTTAGTAAGGACGTATTGAAATGGGTTGACATAAAAAACTATGGTAGTTTTGCAAAGAAATATATAGCTCTGTAATCTTTGGACCATGTGTATAGAAACCAAGGTCAGCTTCTCAACATGAGAGTATTTGAGTTCAGGGCCAAGTAAGTTTCGACTAAGCTAGTAAATGACATTCTCATGGAGATCATCATACCCCTGAACTAAAACCATACCAACCATTCCTTCAAATGTGGAAATAAAAAGAAATTAATATCTGTTGTAGTCCGGAGGCTTCAACAAAGGCGTCGATACCAAGGATTTCTTAAGAGCATCGTAGGATTTCTGGGCTTGCTCATCCCATATAAATGGAGTGTCCTTCTTCAAGAGATGCATTAAACCCTTATTAATATTGGCATATTTTACTATAAACCGATGTAAGAAGTTAGCTTTCCCATGTAAACCTTGAAGTTGACGAATGCTGTGCGGGGGAGGCAATTGATGTATTTCCTCAATCTTCAAAGGATCCACCATGATCCCAGTGTCAGAAACTAACAATCTTAAAATAAGACCCAACCTAACATAGAATATGCACTTGTGAGAGCTTAAATGGATGATATAATACTGACATCTCTCAAAAACTAGCGAAGCTGGATAGAGTGATACACTGTCTTGCGAGAATGAGCAATAGGATGATCAAGGTAAGCTTCGACTATGTTCTTGAGATACCTAAAAGTGAAGGTCATGGATCGTTGGAAGGTTGCTCTAGTGTTTTTAAGGATGAAAGGAATTTTCCGGTATGCGAAAGTACCCCAAGGACAAATAAATTTTGTCTTATGTTGATCCTTAGGTTTGATCTGAATTTGATTGTATCCTGCAAATCCGTCGATAAAAGAAAAAACCTTTCTTCCTACACACTCATCAAGAATATGATCATTGAAAGGTGTCAGGAAGTTTTCTTTAGGACATGCCTTATTCAGGTCTAGAAAATCCATACACACATGGATGGTTCCTTTCCTTTTATTCATAGGAATGAGATTGTATAACCATTCATTCAAGGGAACCGAGTAGATAAAACCAACATTAAACAATTTCTCTACCTTTTCCTTAATAGCAAGGGCCTTCTTAGGATTAAAAAATCTAAGCCGTTGCCAAACAAGTTTATCATCCGGGTAGGTTTTAATCTCATGTTCGACAATACAAGGGTCTATCCCTAACATCTCTTCATTTGACCAAGTGAACACATCACATAATTCTTTGAAGAGCTCAGTGTAGATCTAAATTTCTTCAAGTGAATAATCAACACCGATATATACATTTTCAACTTTACAAGGAATATGAGAGATGTCGATCGTGATGGTGGGAGAGATACTTGCCATGTTTCCTTCGACATAAATTCCATGCATATCTAGTGGAAATATGGCATGACCAACTATCTCACTCAAGGTAGATCTAAAATCGTCTTGTTCGATCCTAACAAGCTCTAGGAGGAAGTAAGATAGATGATGCATATAATCCCATGGCCTATTAGAACCATTCATGGCCTCTAGGATTTCTTCATCTAAAGGTAAAGTATCATCAAGGAAATCATGTGAGAAAGATGATGAAGTGGCCCATACGAGCCAGAGAATAGGATCCTCCTCTCTCGTCTGCGAGGAGACAAGATCTGGGTCAACAGTAGAGTCGAGAACAACCTAATACGATATCTCTGCCATTGATAGTGGCATTTCCATTCCAATATGTGACTAACCTTCAAAATACATGGTCAGGGAAGGTAGGGTCCAAGGATCATTAAAATACGAAGTGCGAAAAGGAACAGACCTCATTGATGAAGAAGACCTACTAGACATGGAATAAATGTGATGAATTAGTGCCACAAAATCAAAGGTATCCATAAGGGAGGAATACATTATGACACCAATATCCTCCATATTCAGCTGATAATTATCTATCACAGGGATCAAGGGTCCAACCAATGCATTAGGACTAGCATGCATAAAGGCCAACTGATCAATTGTCACAATTTTACCTTCTTGAGGAAAAAATAAAGTATGGAAAATAGACAATAGGACTATAGTATTAGCATAAGTCCAGTTATGCCCTAGTAATAAGTTATAGTCGAGGGGCACATCAACCACCTCAACATCCACCTCCACTCTGTTTCCACCTAACTAGACCGGAAAGGAAGGAAGAATACCATGGGGATGAAAAAACCACCATCAAATGCGATCAACATAGTCGGATATTGAGAGAGGGTTGGAGAGCCAATGGATTTCCAATAGGTTAGGGACATCACACATGTTGCAACACCTTCATCAATAAAAATACATTTGATGGTATACTTTGAGCAATCCACATGGATTTGAAAGGCCACGTGGTAAGGAAAGCGAGGCTTCTCATCCGTGATGTCAAACTTGATAACCTTAGAGCCACAAGGGTCTAGAGCTCCTAATACAGATAACAAGGCATTCCTCTATGAAGGAAACATCTGGAGTACCTCCAAATCTGACATCACACATGGGTTTTTACCCATATCTTCAACAATAGAGTAGTTATGGGAAGCTCTAGCATTAGGGTTGTGGGTAGAGTGTTTGAGTAATCATTTCAGAATACGAGACAGAGGCTCTAGATTTTTGATCTGCAAAGGCGTTTCCTAAGGAGAGGGAGACTCTATACCTAGAATAGCCTATGAAGAACTGTAATCGTGAGACCAGGTGGCTACATTAATCTAACACTTGACCATATTTACATATAGACGGTCACCTTCATGCATCAGTGGTTTTTTATTCCAAATTTCCTCATTTCCAACATTGGAGGAGCTCAAGGCCATCTACTGATTATGCAGAAAAGGATTAGTTAGTGCAACAAGCGATTGAGATAAGAGCCTCGTAGCTTCCTTGAGTTTTGGGCATAAGTGGGTAAGGTGATCATCTGTACAAAGCTTACAAGGGAATTTCACCTTCCACCTCTCTTTCTTTCCCTCACCAACATTATTCTTCAATCTAGCATTGTTAATGTTGTCCTTGGATTTATTCTTATTATTATTCCTCCCACCCTTACGATTGTTACCAATTCCCTTCCTTTTTATTACCTCCTGGTTGTTGGTTACCATTCGGGTTGGTCGACGACTGTACATAATGCACATTTTTCGACTGAGTTGGAGTGGAGGACACATAAAAAGATTTTCCTCCTATAGACTGGCTTATAGAAAACTCTTTCAACTTGTTCGTCACCAAGTCTATAGAATTAACATTTATGGAGCCTCTAATGCCATCAGCATGAGGCTCCAAATTTTGTCTGGGGTCATAGTTTGACCTCGATGCATTGGGAAGAATTTTGTATAACATCCTAGATTGAGAATATATGAGATATAACTGTTGGGATTTAAAAATAGATTCCTCTTCATATGTTACCCCAGATGTAGAAACATCCTTCAAAATATAAGTAAATAGGGATTTAATAAACCATTCTAATAGTAACTATGGAGGAATGTAAGCTTTGATCAACCTCTTCCATCTACACCACTCTTGGATGTGATCCAAGATATGGGTGGATTTTTCTTGGCAGAGGGCCGATAGAAGTTCTATGTCGGCATTGTAACGACCTGACAATTGGAAGTGGTTGAGGAAGACTAAAAATATTTGATTAAAATTATCATACGTTCCCCTTGGTATATCTATGTACCATTTTTCTGCAACCCACGTGAGGGTGTTTTGGAACAATAGTAAACAAATAGAATCGTCATTAAGGAAATTGGAAGAGAACCAAAGATGAAAAGTAGTTACGTGATCACCAGGATCCTCACTAGTCTTGCCTTCAAATTTCAGAAGATCCAAAGGAAGCTTGGTGGGGACGGGGGGCCATGTCGGGTCATGGCGCACTAGATCATTCATTAATCTTGACAATTATAGAAAATTAAGCGTGGTCAGAAAAGGGAGTCATGGTTGTGACATATTGACCCAAGCTCCCAGGAAATATTGATGCTGGGGAATCACAACCCATCCAGGGTTCTGGTATGCACTGTGTCCCTTTCCAAGATTATAAAACCCCCCTCCAAACTGATTCATAAGGGGTTGGTAAGGCACCATTCCAGTAGGAATTTTATAATGAAGGTTGTAAATATTTCTCCCAGCCGGAGTAGCTCCAGGTTAGGGGTTTCCCAAAGTATGAAACCGACCTCCCTCAGGTGGAAATATGGAGGACAGAGGTAGAGTCATCATGCAAAATGTGTTGGTCAGAATCAATATGGAGGTAGGTGTAAAGGATAGAACATAAGCAACATCTTGTCTGCCTGGTTGATTACTCCATCCATAAGCATTAAGATTAGGATTGGAACTAGGGTGAAAAGGAGGTTGGATTCCAATCGTAGGAGTCATTTGCAGAATATGAGCACCACCAAATGAGAGTGGAATATGTGGAGGAGCCATGCCCCCACATCCAATACTGGGATTTGTATTAGTTACTGGAATGGAGGATGAAAATTGCGATGTGATATTTGACATACCATAAGAGAAAGGGCTAGAGGTCGAAGGAATGGACTGAGTATTGTACCTAGGTGTACCAAAAATAGACCCAAAAGGGTTTGTCACTATCATTTGAGTAACAACCATAGGTTGGATAGGAGTGATGACTGGAACTTATGGCACTATAGCCATAATGGTCGAAGGCATAGAAGGAGTTCCATTAACCATGGTAGGTATGGGAGTTGAAGGAATCCCAATGTATTTCTGACCTGACTCAGTACTCATACTTGTATGATCACAAGTCTGGTAGGTGGAGTTGTGTGTACCATGTTTTATAACTTTATGCCTTTTAGAAGGAAAAGACTCAAGATGTTGTGGTAACTTCAACAAACGGTGAGACCTGCGAGGAAGTGGGTCTGGCTCCACGATGACTCAAGAATTGAGATATAAAAAAAAATCCCAAGGCTAACTAACAATCAAAGAGTACACCAAAACAAACAAAAATGCCAATATGCACACAAACAGAATAAAGTGGTAGAAAGGGGCCTCCCTCACTAAATTAGGTATGCCTCACCCAAGAGGGGCCTGAGACTCCCTTCAAAATATTGGAGGTATCAAAATTAGTTATAAGGTCCCTCATGGTCTTAACACAGTAGTTGATCATATCCCCCCAGAGAGGTAATCCTCCATAAAGGTCGTGTGCTATTTGATGCTTATCTAACTCAGGGTACTTGCAAAATAACCCCGGCAAGTAACTTATGTGGCTACCTATGTCAAGCAACTAAAGCCACTGTGATATAACCAATGTGCAGGCGAACAATCATAATTTAGGTCCACCATATGGGCAAGGTAACAAAGCCCAAAATGTTGAAAGCACCACCTCTCATAGAGGTAAAGGTACTAGCAAGACCCCCATATATGAATAGATCCCTAGAAATATATCTGATGCTAAGAAAGTACTAGAAGGATATCTCCGCAACCAACTTAACGCGACCTTGTGCTTAACTCCAGTGTGAGTGGAGCCTCATGTCACCAATTATACAATGGATTTCACCACTCCCTTAGTCAAACACATATGTTGACTTTAATAGCCGTGTAGAAGTTTACTCACAAAATCCTATTCCAAAGCTCTATATCTTAAGCTAGTTTGTGTACCCTAAAAAATAAAATCATTTCTACTCAATTTTAAATTAATCAGCGTTACTTTTAGTGGCTTTTTTTACTCAAAATACGTGGTCATGAAATTGATGATGTTATGACTTAGCAAGTAAAATAAATGAATATAGACATAAAGCTAAGTCCTAAACTTCAATTCTAAAAAAATGATAATCTTTTCAAAATAAAATTTTCAATTCAACTCCGCAATTACAAGTAAGATGCAATATTTCCATACATGTATTAAGATCAATGATAAGAACCCAAAAGATCAACTGCCAAAATGAAAACCGTATATATATATTTTTTTATTTTCAATATAAAGAAATGAAAATGCAAGGACTGAAACACAACTTGATATATAGACCCTACTATAAGAAAAATAAACAAACCAAGTAGGATATCAAGAAGAAAACACCCAACCCAAGATGCAAGGACAAACAATGAAAAATGTGATGAGAAAGAAAAGACGCCCGAAAATTCAACCAAAGAAAGGTTTCCTATCACTCTGCATGCACTTAATAGTTATGACAGAGACCCAAGAAGGCTCAACAACCATAAAAAATCACCCAACAAACACCAAACTCAACAATTAAGAAAAAAATGATTATGTACGTGGTTGTTTAAGCAAAAACCATGTATATAAGTGCCCTATAGAATGACAACTCATACGCATCTGTCAAGGGAAAAACCATGTATATCTATTAAAACACTGCCAGGTTAAGGATAAGGCCAAGAAACTCAGACTCAAAATGAAAATAGGCTGTCAAGAAATTAGAAGACAAGGAAAATCAAGCAAACCTAGAGCAATCAAATGATAAAAACACTCAAAACCCCAAAAAGAATATTCATTCCCCGTATGGTCGCCAATTCTATTATGAGGAAAATCACTCTATGGCATGAGGTAAACCACAACAAACAAAATGACTACAGAAATCAACTCTAGTCTCAAGTATGATATATAAATAAAGATGTTAACAAGACAAGATAAAGAGCCTACCTCGTCTGGACGTTCGATGAAGACCAATGTTGAGCACTCAACTCAAAGATATATACCTGCAACTTGACCTCAACAACCAATATACACAAGCATATGGTGATAATATATTAAGTTAGCACATATACTAGAATAATCCATCAATATTCAAAACAAATATGCCCATGGAATAAAAAATCAAATATTTTCAAGACATTAATTGGATGAGAAAAGAGTATTTCTATTAAAATATAATCAACAAAAGTGTATGCATGAGGCAGGTCTCGAAACCGAGAAACTAAGTCCCTTTCAACTGGGCCTCCACCACTTCAATCCTCAACCAAAGGAAAGCTCATGTAAGAGAGACAATGAGGTTCTCCATCAAAGAGTGAAGAGCTTGGGGGATGAACAATGTGTCCAGACTTAAAAGGAAAAAGGGATGTAGAATCAATATGAAGTGAATAATTTCTCCAGAGTAACTTTGCTCTCAAAAGTTGAATTCTTCTCCCTCTCCACGGTTTGGATATGGCCCATTTATAGCCTTCAAATGGAACTGAAGGGACAAGTTGGAACATTTCTAGTATATGGAAGGTCAAGGATAATGGATCTCGTGACGTGACATGGAAGCCTGACACAATTTTTAATTTTTTATCACCAAAATCGATGTACGCGGGTTGTAGTGGTGCAACCTACGTATACACATGTTGTATAATTGATAGGGCACATATATGTGGAAAAATATGATTTTTGTCTCTAGGAAGTGAAAAAGGGGACTTCAAGTGTGCATAGGGAAATCGAAAAGGCCTTCTGAGCAAGTTGTATGGGGTGAGGCAAATCTTGCTATAACAAGGATTTTTCCCCTGTGACTTTGGGTCATGTCACAACAGAGCTTAACCATATACAAGATATAGAACCTAACCTTGCATACCATAATTGCAATGAAATAACTACCTAAGGATAGAGGAGAAAGGATGTCACACCTTGTATCCTATTGGTTGATGTTGTTCCTTTCTCTTGACCCTCGATCCACTCATGATCTCTACTTGAACTAATTTGCAAAAGGAGATCAAGAAAATGTTTCAACAAGGTAGTTATAGAATCAAATTATACATGTAATATATAGATAAATTAAAATATGTGAATCAAATTGAAATACACAAGTAAATTGAACAATATCACACAAGTATGGAGGGAAAGAGAACTCTTTTATTAGAAACGATAGAAATGAGTGGTTACAACTCGACTTCAATTGCCGAAACTACCTCGAAGCCAACCTCCCATGTTCCTCCAATGTTCTATCAAGCATCGACTCAACATGATTTACCTTCCTTGGATAACTCAATAGGGATATGAACACACCATATAGTCACATAAGAGAGAGAAAGGAGAACTAGAATCAAGGGGATTTTACTCAGAGGATAGGGGAGATAGGGAAGCTTGCAAATTCTTGAACATAACTTTTCACCTTGGTTGTCATCCTCATCCATGCCCCCAAAGGTGCCTTTATACCATTCTCAAGAGGTTTAGGTAGTTGAATTTTGTTGGATTACTGAGAGGGGGGAGGGGGGGGTGAATCAATAATAGAGAAATTTAATCCTTTTTCATCATAAAATGTAGGTGTTATATCAATGTAGCATTATCATCCAATAGTTGCAGAGTAAATAAACAATGAACAAATGAGAAATCACACATACACATAGTACACCAGTGTTTTATGTGGAAACCCAAAGCAGGAGAAAACCACATAATGATTTTTCTTATATGTCTTTAAGAATTACATTCATTGGAAGCACCAACTTCCTTTGTTTTCC
>CBVK0104100173.1:0-12342 GCA_900067695.1 Picea abies
GCTTCTAGATGACTCATGAGTGTTCTCCAACTTCACATGGCCATAATTCTATAACCGTGAGGAGTTATGTGATGTTACACATACCACTGGAAATTGCATGACATGTACTATCCATATAGAATATTCATTCCTACAAATATATCAAAACTCATAGCATTATTCATCAAACAAACTTGGGTTCATTACCCAAACCCAGGTTCTCCAACTTCTCATGGACATAACTCTCTAACCGCGAGGAGTTATGTGATGTTCCACATACCAACAGAAATGGAATGACATGTAATATCCATAAAAAATAGTCTTACCTTCAAATATATTAAAAAACATACCATTATAAATTAAACAACCTTGGGTCCATTACCCAAACCTTTGTGCTACTGAAATTCTCTACCAGACTTTCTCCAAGGGTTGAAATCAATCACTAAGGGTTTACATCAATATACAATATCACTCTCCAATGGTTGAAATCAATGAAAACAAAAAATCCATATCAACTGTCCATCAACCTAAGCCAATTGTCTGATAATCTCCCCCTTTGACATTGATGGAAACACCAACATTGATGGCAACACTTAGTCACGATAACATTCATGCTTATACTCCTCATCAATGTTTCTATCTCTCCCCCTTTAAAATCAATGGAAAATGATATCTCCCTTTGGGGCTGATCCCCTCGATTGAAATCTCCTTGGGGATTCTCCCCCTGTCTACATGCTTCTATGCTCTCTCTCCAAGCATTTCTATCCTGCATCTGATAAATCTCTCCCCCTTTGTCATCAATGGAAAAGGTAACTTTCCATCCGAGGTTGGTGCCCCTAACCAAACTGTCCTTGGGGATATTTCCCCTGACTGAACTCTTCCTGAAACTGATCGCCCAACCTGAACTATCATCTTTATGGTGCTTCCTCGTTTAAATATAAGACATAAGATAAGCCAAAAGAATTCATTTTGGAGTAGAAATTATTCCGCGTTTCTGGAAAAATTACTCAAAGTCTTCCCTTGGAAGCAGTTTTGTAAATATGTTTGCCACTTGTTCTGTTGTGCCCACATATTCAACTCTGATATTCTTCTCTGCAACCTGTTCTCGTAGAAAGTGATACTTGATTGGAATGTGCTTCATATTGGAGTGCATCATTGGGTTCTTTGAGATACTGATGACACTTTTATTATCACAATAGACTGGAATAGGCTCATCATACTCAACCTGTATATCTGTCAAAGTTTGTTTGATCCATAGAACCTGTGTACAACATGCTGCTACTACAATATACTCTACCTCAGATGTAGATACAGATACTAATGATTATTTATTGCTTAGCCATGATACTAAACACTCGCCCAAGTAAAATGATGCTCCACTAGTGCTTCATCAGTCATCAATGCAACCTGCCCAATCTGCATCTATGTAGGTAATAAGTGATAGATCCTTTCCTTTTGGATACCATAATCCAAACTTTTCTATTCCTTTGAGATATCTGAAAATGCTCTTCACTGCTACGACATGTGTTTCCTTTGGTGCTGCTTGAAATCGTGCCACTTGTCAAACTGCTTGCATTACATCTAGTCTGGATGCTGTCACATATAGTAAGCTACCAATCATTGACCTGTATTGCCTCTAGTATGTAGACTTTGAATTATAATATTTGCTTAACTTGCAACTAGTTTGCATAGGAGTGTAACTAGTTTGCAATCTTCCATTCCGAACCTCTTTAGCATTTCTTTGATATACTTAGTTTGAGAAATAAAATTTCCTTGGTTTCTTTGACATATCTGAAGACCCAGAAAGAAGGATAGTTCTCTGAGTAATGACATTTCAAATTCATTTTACATATCCTTTTCAAATTTGTGGCTTAACCTGTTTTTTTTTTTAAGTAAGAAGAAATTATATTAAGGTCCTTCAAAACACTGGTTGGAGTGCCAGATAACATCCATAGACAATATGGCTCCACTGGACTACCCCAACAGAGGGGAAACTAGTCCCGCCAACCTATAAAGTATGCTACTCAGTTCTAAGACTAAAAAAGACAGTAAGTAGGAACTGTTCTTCCAATAAAGCTAACTAAGACTGACAGAGTTTTCCTATAAAACAAGATTAAACACCTGGATGGTGACCCTGGCTCGTGGCTGAGAGGTCCCCTGACCACGGTTCTGTTGACGGGCGAAACAGTCCATCCGTCAACTGGAAGAGTGGAACCGGTCTAAACTAAGGAAACTAGAAACTAATAAAAACAAACTAAAATAAACTAATCTAACTAAATAAAAGAAATCAAACTAAAATAGAGGAAACTAGAAACTAATAAAAACAAACTTAACTTAACTATACTAATCTAACTATAAACTACTAACTATGATTATAATAACTCAAATCAACTACTTAATTATCAGCTATGATCATTTTTTATTCACAAATATACATTATGGACAAATTACAGATTTGATTAAAACCTGCAAAACTCATGTGTTCGCTGCCCTAAGACAGCCAAGGGTCTCTTTTTGTCTTTTATGTTTTTATGAAACAGAATAAAGCTAACTTAAATTAAACAATCTAATCTAAATCTAACTAAACTACTAATTAATCAAAGTAATAAACATTTAACTAATTAACCTGGAAATGCTCCAAGTTTGCCCTGTGTATGATGGCTTCATAAGCTGGTCGGAGGAAGAAATTCACACCATTTATCCCTTAAGCTTCTCGCAAAGGATCAGCTATGATGCTTCCTGAAGTAAATTACAGGACAAACAAGACATAAAAGAAATCATAACAGTTTTCAGATTATGAATTTATACAAGAGGAAAACCTACTGTGCAACAAATTCATATATGATAATTCAATTCATAAAGAAGTCAAAGCTATCATTTATAAGCTGAATCCTTTAACTGTTATGTCTTTTATCAAATTGGAAGTAACAAGGAATGTATAATAATAAGAAATTATATCACTTGAATTCGATTTAGATAGAAAAGTAATACTAAACCAGAAACCAAAATGATATACAAAACTTAGAACAAAGTGTCAATGTATTGAGAAGCGAAAGCTATAACAACGCATCAATTCTGCTCTAGTTTGAATAAGCATTACATATCCTTGTTCTCCCAAACTGAGGATTGTTATTATTACAAAACCAAAGGTTTATATAGGTTTCTCACAAGGTAAAACCTCCTTGTGAAAAATAGTAAACAGTTTTACACAATCTGAAAATAATCCCAAAAATCTCTTAAACCAAGTAACTAAAAATGCAACTGAAATCCCTAAGATATCTTCCAACTGCTCCTCACATCCATAACAAATTCGAATTTGCCTGTAATAGACAAAATAAAATCAAGTTAGATGGATATTTTATTAAAAAAAAGGTAAAAATCTGCTCCTGTAGATTAGCTACAGAATCAGCTGATTCTGTAGCTGTTCAAAATTGAGAACAGACCTGTTTTAAGTCAATTTAAAACTAAAACAAATATATTCAAATCATAAAAGCAAATAATTAATTACTAATTACAAAAAAACAAATCACCCAGATCACAACAAACCAAACTGCTATGCTAATTTAGGACCAACTAAATCTTAATTGAATTTATTTTAATTAAAACAAAAATCAAACAAATCTTTGCAACAAAATCCATCCATAGTTTTTTAGTGCTTTCTCTAATTCCTCCTCTGTAATGTACCCGCTGCTGTCTTTATCAAAATACTGAAAGGCAGTATGAAGATGATCTTCCCTGTCCATTTTGTTCATGTGCGTTGTAGCCATGATAAACTCCAAGTAATCAATTGTCTCATCCCCATCTACATCTGCAGCATTCATCAATTACCTTGGCCATAATAGCTGCAGCATGGCCCAAGGGCTCCTCGGAAGTCCTCTGTCCATGATGTGCTATTTCTAGACTGCAAGGTTGTTGAATCAATTTGCACAGGAAAAGAAGAAACAAATGTATGGATCCTAATCAACTGCCCTTGGGCAAGCCTTCGAGCACGAGAAAGCCCCACCTCGAGCTTTCCAAGATGCCATGCTCCACAAATACTGACAACTTCAAACACGATATCATGCATGGATTGTGGATCAAAATCATCGTTATGTTCTTCTTTATTTTTCCACAGATCTACACCTTCCATATAGCTCCCAATATTTGTTACAAGGATGCCTTCTGAGTCTTTAGGAACCTCTATCTCGACACCATCTACCTCCAAACGAATTTTCCAAGGAAGGTCTGCACATGTTCTATCCACAATGTCCCTTGCACCTTCTTTTACATACAACATTTTATTCAAAACCAGATTATAAAACCTCTCTGGATTTTCTTCTTTTAGCATATGAATGTCCATAGAAACCTTTTCATTTTCCATCCAGTTCTGTCGATCCATTATGGATTGGAGGTGAATCTCCTGTACCCTCTGTGCAAGTATCCACATTGCTACCACTATGGTTGCTATCAAGAGAAGATGCAGCTGAACGCTTACTTTCTCGCCTCCTCTTCCTAATCTGTCCTCGAATAGAGGATGCCAATTCATTCGCTCCATGTGTAATTGAGCTCAGAAATCCATTTGCCTCAGTCTTCTTGTCCAAATCTTTTACACTTGATTTTTTTCTGCTGGCAACAAAATCAATTTTGCCCTTTCCATGAGGTCCTTGGATTGCAGAGGCTGTCTCATCAAGTTTCCCTCTTTCATGAAGAGATGCTTTCAGAATTGACGAAACTTTGTTGAGCCTATCAGCCCTTTCATAAGCTTGTACAAGAATCTGAATGATTGAGGCATATTCATAGCCCATATCTATCATATCTGACAAAATCCGCACAACTCCATCCTCATCATTGAATTTTGCAAGAAAATTGATAATAGTTTTTAAATTTAGAGAGCTAAGATGAAATCCATTAGTCTTTATTTCATTGTAGTACCATAATGCTTCCTTCAATCTGCCAGCTTTTCCACAGCCTTCTATCATAGACCTGTATGTTGCTTCGTTTGGCTTCAATCCTACATTTTGGAGGTTTTGGAATAAAATCATAGCCTGTTTTAACAAGCCCACCTTCCCGTGTCCTGTGATCAAACTGTTCTGAAATAGCTCCATCCTTGTTAGGCACTTGCTGCCCTTCATTCCCACACACATACAGAGTGGACGATTTGGAAAATGGGAAGCTAATTCATTGATTCAACACAGTATACTGGCAATAAATTTGCTCCTTAATCAACTTGATTTAATTCTTGAGACAAAGATAGCTCTAGGGTATGTTGTCATGGATAAATCAATCAACCCACTAAAATATGAATAATTCTTTAGCACAGATCTGGAAAAGTGATAAGCATGCACACAGACCCAAGCCATTGAGGAGATCTGAAAAATGACCTTTAAAACACGAGCATTGAATTGGCTGCCAACAGGTTCTTCCTCTATGTAGGTCAGCCCCGAGTCCCAAATCATCTCGTCATTCACGCTGTCCATTGCTCGCTCGGCCTCTTGCGCCTCTAGCTGCTGTTGTCGACTCGCCGAATCAACTTTTTCCATCCCGCTAGTGGTGCACTCCACCCCAGTCTTCTCTGCACTCTGTTGCTTGATGTCTCCCTCCTTAGTTGCGGTGCTGGGCATCTCCCCTGAGGACACTCCATCCGGGTGAGAGGGAAAGGTCACACTCATGGAGGCCAGGAGATGAAGGAGAGTCGCCACCTTGTCATTTGTTGAGTGCACCTGGAAGTGGAGGTCGTCTACCTCCTTACGTAATTCAAACACCAGGGTGTAAATGTTTTGAAGACCATCCCTGAGCTGCACACTCGTGCTGGAGATAGGATTCTGATGAGCATAATTCCCTGGTCTGCGGGGAGGAGGGGGACCTTCTGTGGAGCTCCGGGGTGGATCCGCGATGGGTGGGAGGACAGGTAACAGTTCTGCGGAGGCGGGGTCAGACCGCAGAGGGAGGTTTGCTATCCAGGGTACAATTGCCATAGACTGTGGCTATGGACCAGGAGGCGAAAGAGAGGGCCTACGAGGCCTCCAGGGAGAGCCCCTCCGTGGCCTCCCTCATTTGTGGGGCATTGGACCAGGCATGGGAACGAGGTGCAATAGTTCGCAGGGAGCATGGAGACTGAGAGAGCTATCAAGGAGCCAAAGGAAGCGGATGATGTCCTCCCAAGAGCGCAAAGGGGGACGCTCATCTCCCCTTGACCAGAGACTGTGGGTGTAAATCTGCGTGAGAGCCATGCTATGAAGTTCCAAAGGGAGTGGAATAACTGCGCACGTACAAGCCACAACTGCGCGTAGTATCAAGTTAATGCTAGAGGGAGGTGACGGGAATTGGCACGGGTCCATCACGTGGCCTCGTGCTCGATGGGCTGGTGCCAGCCTCCTCCGAATGCCCCGTGTCATCCAATATCATCCCATCCGGGGGATGGTCTGTCGCAGCAGCCCTGCTAATACAACGCTGGAGGAGTGGGTGATCCGGGTCCCTGCTTGAGTCGCAGAGAAGCTCTGGTCCATTCCAGGTAGTGCCTAAATTTGCTAGATCATCCGCTACCTGATTCGCCTTCCTTCTGATGTGGGAGGGGATGATAGCTTGATTTGGCAGCAATAAATCAGAGAGAATTTGCAACCCAACAGAGAGTCTCCAACTAGGCACCAATCTGTCCGGATGCACTCCATTTAGCATTCGACGCAAGATGTTGATTATGATTTGAGAGTCCCCTTCGACTATAAGCTTAGTGAAGCCATTATCGCGGGCTAGGCTCAGTCCTTTGAGAAGACCCCAGAGCTCTGCATTGTTGTTTGTTGAGTGCCCAAGGGAGCCTGCGCTTATGATCAAAATGTGTCCGTGATGGTCGCGGAAGACTATCCCATAGCCTGCAGCTCCAGGGTTGCCTTTTGAGGCCCCATCGAAGTTAAGCTTAATATAACCCTTTGGGGGAGGAGACCAATGAGAAGGACTTCAGAGCATAGGTGGGATGGTAATGTGTGCTAACAGAGGGGGATGTAGCGCCCATTGTTGAAGGATGTGGCATTCAGAAGGTGAAACATTCATATCTGCCTCAGACCAACGCTGGATGTTGATCGTCTCCCGGATATTATTGCGACAGAGGTGCCAGCATTGCTACCACTGGAGGAAGTGGCCTTTAAAGATTCTTCTGTTCCTTTCCTTCCAGGTCTACCATAGGATAAATCCTGGAATGAGTCACCATATGTGGTTTAAGATGGGGGATTGGAAGGCCTCATCCCTCCAGTTCGTTAGCGTACCCTGAATGCTGTCCTTATTTCGATCAGAAGTGTGCATGATTAGCGCCGCCTGGTCCCAAACCTGGGCTGTAAAAGGGAAAGTGTTGAGGAGATGGTTCAGAGTTTCCTCTGCTTCACCACAAAGAATGCAGATTGAGGGTCTCAAAAAACCACGTTTCGTTAGATTATCCCATGTCAGAATGCTAGAATGGAGAACTAGCCAGAGGAAGAGAGTGACTTTTGGCCAGTGCTTAAGATTCCACAGTTTTTGCCAAGCTGTCATGTTGGGGATGGGGTCCGTTATAGTTTTGACCAGGTAGGCCTCCTGTGTACTGAATGTGCCCTGCGGTCGGTGTCCCCATATGAGTATATCTATCGGCCCCCTCAATTTTGGGTATTTTCCTTTTGGCCATCTCCTTTTGCCAGGGTTCCAAGTCCACGTGTGCCCCCAGATTGAAGCATTCCCTGTCCAGGTGCCAGCATCGCCAGGTGTCCTCCCGGGTGGAATCCTACCAGTAGTCAGTGATAGTTGTGAGGCCCACTCGAATAGTCTGGGTGCAGATGTCTCAGGCCCAATATTCAGTAGCCAGGACTGACCATTGCTGCCAAGAGTCATGCTAGAAAAGCGTTGTCTTCCCATTCATAATCTCCCAGAATGCATGCCGAGTTACTAGCTGTCTTCTCTACTTGGCCACAATCCAAATTAGGGATCCTAGGTCATCCCCATTCCATCTGATAAGGTCCCTCTTGGGTACATTTGGGGTGTATTTCTTCCTCCAAAGTCTGGCCTAGAGGTCCTTGGGATGTTTTAGCTAGTGCCACCAGATTTTAGCACTGAGAACCTTATTCATTATGAAGGGGTCCCTTAGACCTAGGCTGCCTTGTTCCTTTGGGCAGCACAATTTATCCTAGCTGACCAGCGCCATCTTCTTCCCTGTGTTGAGGCCGTGCCAAAAGAAGTTTCTTTGAAGATTTTTGATGGTTGAGAGGACGAATCTAGGAGCAACCAAAGCTGAGAAATGATAAATCAGGAGGGCCTGAAGAACAGCTCGGAGCAGAGTAAGACGACTGGGGAGGTTTAAGACTCTGAAGGTCCAGGAAGAAATCCTTTTGGTGAAGGAGGCGAGTAGTTGCTCCCAGGAGGAGTTTCAGAGGGAATTGTCAATAAGGGGGATTCCTAGATATTTGGACGGAAGGGAGCTTCGAGTAAAACCTAAGATCTCAGAGATATGACACTGGACAGGAGGGGGCGTATTGAAGAAGAAGATTTGGGATTTTCCCTTATTGCAGTCTAGGCCCGAGGCTTCTGAGAAGGATCGGAGAATCTCCTGGATGGCATTGGCCTCTCGGGCCATTGGGCTGCCCATAAAGAGAGTGTCGTCCATGAACTGGCTGTGTGAGATAGGTGGGGTGATACCATGCAGGGGTAGACTGGTCAACAGGTTGTTTTCCACTGCGGCGTGAATTGAGCGGCTGAGACCTTCGGCAAGGATGATGAACAGGAAGGGGGAAAGAGGATCTCCCTGTCTGATTCCTCTAGAGGGGGAGAAAGGACGGGAGGGAACACCATTGACTAGCAGTGAGAAGAAGGCCATGGAGGTAAGATTCATAATCCAGTTTATCCAGCTCTGATCAAAGCCAAAGGCTAAGAGCATTTCTCGCATGAAGTTCCAGCTTATCTTGTCAAAAGCTTTAGAAAGGTCTAATTTAAGGAGCATACCTGGAGTCTTGGTATTTTGCATGGAATGGATTACTTCATGAGTCAAGATGACACTGTCCAAGATTTGTCTGCCCTCTACATATCCTGATTGTTCCAGGGATATGATTGTTGGTAAAATAGGCTTGAGTCTGCAGGCGATGACTTTAGTAAGAAGCTTGTAGATGACATTGCACAAGGCTATAAGTCTGAATTGCTGAGGATGATGTGCATTCCCTTCCTTGGGAACTAAGGTAAGGAAAGTAGCATTGAGGGCTTGGAGGACCTGACCAGTGGCCCTGGAATCTTCCAGAATTTCCCAGACTTTAGTCCTGATCATTGGCCAGCAATGATGAAAGAAATCGCTGGTAAAGACATCCGGGCCCAGTGCCTTACATTTGGGTGTGTTCTGGAGTGCCTCATCCACTTCCTCAATCGTAATAGGTCGAAGCAGCACTGAGTTCTGTTCCTGGGTGACCAAGGAGGGCACGTTCCTAGTGATTTTATTGATGGCCTCACGCCTATCCGGGAGGGGTTCGGTGAGGAGATTTTGAAAGTAGTCTATCAAGGTTGTCTCCATGTCCTCATGGGAGGTGATGGATTCTCCCTCATCTGAGATAAGATGCGTAATATTATTGGAGTTCCGTCTCTGGATGATAGTTCTGTGAAATAATTTTGTATTACGTTCTCCTTCCTTGAGCCACTGGACGCGCGATTTCTGCTTCCACAAGATTTCCTCTTGTTTCTTCCTGGCCTCGAGCTGTTGGTTTATTTCCAGCTCCTGGTATTTTAACTCATTAATTAACCCATGCAGCCTGATTTGATGCTGAATCTCGCCTAATTGTTCCCTCATCTTTTTCTGGGAATCGAAGATGTTGCCAAAGGTATGCTTGTTCCAGAGTTTAAGAGTATGCTTAAGGTTTTTTAGTTTCTGCTGAAATCTAAACATTTTGGATCCACGCTGGACCCCTGCCTCCCTCCACCAGTTCTGGATGTTTTCCTGGAAATCTGGATGATCTAGCCAGAACTATTCAAACCTAAATGGCTTCTTACCAGGTGTGGCTGGGACGTCCATCCATAGCTGTATGGGCCAGTGGTCTGAACCAGAGAGATTCAGAATGGTAGCTTCCATGGCTGTTCCCTCCAGCATAAGGGAATCAGAGATGAGGAAGCGGTCTAGCTTGCAGGCAATTTGGTGTGTCTTGGTTCTTCTATTTGTCCATGTATAAGTGCCATTGCTATCATCCAGATCAACGAGGTGAAGGTCATCAATGAGGTTGTTGAAGACCTCAGAGTCTCTCTCCAGTCATCTAGAACCCCCTTTCTTCTTCTCCAGACCGCGAATGATGTTGAAATCTCCCCCAATCATCCAGTTGTTGTACTGTGTTAGAGTGGATGTATAATGCAGGTTTCTGAGGAAGTCTTGCTTGTCCCTCGAGCTGGCTGGACTGTATACATTAGTCAGGTATCCAGGCTTGTTTGAGCCTATGCATCTGTAATCCGTTGTGATGGACCATTTAGTGGAAAAGAAATTTTCCATTATCACCTCATTGGTGTTCCATAGTACAGTCAAGCCCCTGGCGGTGCCTAAGGCATCAATTGAGATAGCTCATCCTTGCCTCCAGCAAAAAGGAAGGATCCGATCTATGTCTTCTGACGAGCACTTTGTTTCCTGCAACATGACTATGTATGGTTTTTCTGTTATGATCATATCCCGTAGCACTTTCTGCTTGCTACATCCATTGAGGCCTCTGATATTCCAAGAAATGATCTTCATAATGACGGGGGGGTGGGGGGGAGTGGAGGAAAAATATCCGAGATCAAGTGGATTTGTCCCAAATTCACCATATAGTTGCCTGTTTCCTGTATGAGCTTGTTAGTGGATTTCTGCCCCCTTTTTTTCTCATCTTTCTGAGCTTTACCTGGGTTTTTTGGTTGTGTGCTCTGGATTCCTAAGGCCTTGCTAGCTTGAGCTGAAGATCCGGCAGAAGAGTTGAGAAAGACCTTGTGTACTTTTCTTAGTTGATCTCTGGGAATGGTATAGAGTTTTTGGTTTCTGTACATGTGCTCCAGGTGCTCCAGGTCCACTCCAGCTAGGTCGTTTTCTTCCAGCTCCATATCTGCATCTCCGTCCTTTGTCTCCTGTAGCTCCTGTGCATTCTAGACTCCGCTTGGGTGTAGGGGATCGGGGTCCTTGCTCTGCTGGGGGGTTCCAGTCTTTGCACCTGGATCTTGAAGCCCCAGGTTCAGGGGAGTTGCGCTCGGGGTCAAGGTGGTGGGAGTATTCTCTGGCTGATCTTGCAATATGGCATACTTATTGCTGGTAGAAAGATATTTACTTACTTGGGAGGGTTGTCTCTTTCCTCCTTGTCTCCTTTTCCTTGCTGGCTGTACAAAGCCGTCTTTATCTTTTCCCTCCTTGTCCTTGCCATTTTCTGAGTTCCCATCTTTCTGGACCGCATTGAGGGGGCACTCGCGGAAAAGATGACCGTGTTCATGGCATTCCTGCACCGGAACGGAATGTGTTCGTAGTCAATGGTCTGGGTCCAATATTCATCTTGATATTCCAGTACGATGGAGCCTGGGAGTGGCTTAGCAATGTTCAGGTATACACATATTCGCACATAGGAGGTGTAGCGTCTCTGCTGGTAGCTTCCGAAGATTTGACGTAGATGCCGATGGTATTGCCTATGCCGGCCAGGACTTCTTCCAGCCAGAACTCCTATGGAAGAGAGTATAGTCGGATCCATACAGGTGCATGAGCAAAGTCCTCCTTCTCCAGGGTGAACTTCTCAGTCCAGAACCATAGGAAGAGACCCGCAGAGTTGAAAAAGTATGGCCCCCCATCAAAGATACGGTTGCGATCCTCAAGGTTATGGAATATAATTGTGAAAAACCCCTTGGAACCCAGTTGCAACTCATAATGTCCTTTTGGCCTCCACCAGTACTGGATCCACTTAATTAGATCCCGCTCGACAAGCCAGAGCCCCAGAAATTTCCCAACTAAGGCATAATCCCTCATGTATTGCTTTTGTTCTTCTATGCGTGGCGAGCTAATAACATATTTTGGAGCTTGTGGTGCTTGTGGAATGCACTTACCTGGTAACCAAGGAGCCACCACTGAAGAGGGGCCGATCTCCTTTGCTGGGTCGATATCTATGTCACGATCCTTGAAAGTGCCTTCCTCCATCAGTTTTGAGCGCAAGTTGGACGGTGGCTCGAAAGCTGGCCGTTTTATTTTCGTTGCTGTATTTCCATTTTTCGTGACTCGGCTGTAGGAGGCGCCCGTTGGCCCTCCTTCCTGGCATGACATGAGCCCCAACGGGGCTATGGAAGGAACCTGCGCAGCTCTAGGCGACTGCAAAAACCCCAGTTCGCGATTCAGAAAGCTGCGAAAACCCTAGGATTCTCTCTTTGTGGCTTAACCTGTTATCATGTGAGATCGGAAGAGCG
>CBVK0104100182.1:0-10018 GCA_900067695.1 Picea abies
CGACCTACTCAAAAGATGCTCTGATTTCCAAATCTTCGTTGACTAATGCCAAGTCTTGAGGCTCACACATCACGACCCTGCCATTTCATGCCTTCTTTCTTATTCTTTAGGATGTCATCATGATGCCAATATGTATTTGTTTTGTGTGCATGGTAATGAATGGTAACTACCTCTCTGCATAGAAAATGAGAATGATGTACTTCGCAGAGGCCTATCGAAAAGGCAGTGACAAAAACTTTGCACGACCAACAAAATCAGCCACATGAGTCCACGGTGTGACAGTAAGGTGAGATGGAAAATTTCGGTACAGTAGGAGATCAGCGTGGTAGAAAACAATAGTGGGAGGCTCATCATGGTAGGGAAACATGATGGAAAATTTTGGCGTGGTAGAAAAGTACTAGGAGACAGGTCATGAGACAGAGAATTTAGGCATAGAATGAAATGCAGTGCGACAAGAAGTAACTCCAAAGACGGAAGGCTGACCACGAGAAGCAATATCATCCAACGTGCTAGATTGTAGTGAAATCCAACATGATTTAAACAATCACTGAGAATGATGAAAGAGGCATAACAACTTGAATGAAAAAACACTCAATATGAACTATGGAGATCAACTTTCCCACATCAAAGGGCTCCATGATTTGTAGAAAAAACCACAGACAACGTACAAATCTGGAAAGTAAAGGAGAGGCATCCAAGGTGACCAATATTTATACTCAAAGGGGTAAGGGAAGGAATCATGGCAGAGGAAGATAAGTCCATGGAGACGAGAAGTTTAGAAGCAGATTGAATATTTGCACAGGAAACACATGCGACAGGTACACTTTGAAGTGTGCAAAGTAAAGATGATAAGAGCAACAGAGTATACATGATATGAGCACCATGATTTTTTACCTTTCTGAGTTCATAATTAGGTGATGATTTTTGTTATATCCATCTATGTGACCTCTATCCCAACAACTTGCCTCGATCTCTAGCACGTAAATTCCCCTTTTTTGAAAGGAATCGATCTTTCAGGAAAGTGACTTTTTCAAGTCACACATAACTAATCATTATACCCTTTCCCGACTCCAAGGGCTAGACCCACTACTTGTTGATTTCGACCCATTCGTTATTCATTTCCAGACCTCACACACTTTGACACATGAACTACAACTCATATAGGACTAACTCTAACTGTAAAAATTATGGTGCTAACAAGGTCTATAGGACTACTTCTAAGAAACTACACAAGCACAATCCTTTCCAACCAGTTTATGTTAGAGAAGTGGTTATCCACATTGAGTTCATCACTCCAATTTTATATATTTCACAAGTGACTCATATGATCGATGATGAATTGATTGTGGAGCTATTAACATTGGATGAAGTAGTATTTCTGGCCAATTTTCATCAAACTATAGAGAAAGATAGACAAAAGGCTTGGCATGATAGGCACATAAAAAAAAAAATTTTGCACAAGGTCATCAAGTTTTGTTATATGAAAGCAAGTATCAAAACCATCCAAAGAAAGTGAAAATTCATTAGCTTGGGCCCTTCATAGTTGCAAAAATTCAGGAATCTGGAGTTGTTATATCGACACAACTAAATGGTATTCTTCGTCTGGGATGGGTGAATGGTGCACACCTAAAGCCCTATATTTCTTCTCATTGAAAGAGGTTTCAAAACCCCCCTATCACAGGGAGTGAATAAAGTAGGTAGGTTTCTATTTTGTTTTGTTGTTTTCCCTATTCATCCAATAAACGATGACGTGTCCAGTTGTCACTTGTCCTAGAGTCGAGTTTTCACTTTCATTTTTCCATCCTAGATAACACCTTTGTGGTCGTGGAAGATTCTATGTCAAATATTTTATGCATTTAGTAGTTTTTGAGGTCTAATTCATCGTCAGGTCACTATCCTTATGTTTTTTAAATACGCTTCATACCTTTTCATTCCAGTTTTGTTCAGGCCCGTAAAATCCATTTAAGTACAAAAGGCTATTAGTACCTTTTTGGTTAACCACCAGCATGTTACTTAAATGTTCCATAGGTTGTGTTATGTCAAATTCGTATTGGTACTTGTGCTCATTATTACCCAAATCACTTATTATATCTTGTCACATTCGTTGGTCATATTCGCAGTTAATGCCGCATTACTTCTATGCTATCTCCTTAATGACTATTTAATGTTGCACTCTTGTCAACTCCTTATTATTTCCTATAAAATTGTCATCGCCCAACTATTCAAGTTATTATGTTTTATTTAAGTCATTTGCATTCCTAGTCTTGGATCCTACCGATGGTTCTGTGCATCCCCTCCCACGTTCTCATTGTCCTGTTGAGCTTGTCTATTCACGTAGGTGTTATACCATGGTTCAGACAACCAATTCTTGGGGGTCCCTTCCAAAATTTGTTGTTCCAGTGGTATTCATTGATCCACAAGTTGAAGTTCTTAGCGATTTACTGGGAAAAATCAAGTAGAATCAGCTAATCGACATAGACTTTAAAAATTATGCATTGTACCCCCAAATGGTTGTTCACACATATATATAATGCACAACACTATCTTTTGGAGAATTACAGTGGAGATGGAAACCTACATATCTACCTCTTCAAGAATCTACTCTAATGAACTTGTGATACTTTATAGTTTTTCGGAATACTGGCCAAGTTGCTTGCTACACCAAATTCCTCATCATTCATGTCCATAATGGCTCCCTATGGTTGGACACAAATTACCTGATTCATGATGACAATATTCATTGGTTTACAGGTCTTTCATAAGAAGGTGATGACGTTACAAAGGGATTCCAAGAGTCAGGGAATCACAAAAGGAAAAAGGTAGAGGTTAGCCTCTATGAAAAGTTCAACACCAAGAAAAGGGGTCAAGGAGCCCTAATTTCACCCATTCTGTCTGAACTGGTCCACTGTGCTTTTTACCTGATTTCCAGCAAAGTAATGAATAACTAAACCAAAGTGGAATGCATGTTGGATGCTTTCTCAATTGTCGATTTTTATTCAAAATACACCCCTATCATTGAATATATTAAGAGACAGGCTTTTAGTTTTGTTGTAGGCGCTCCCTACACTACTCCATCATCCCCTCCTCCCCACACTGATGCTGAGACCATTGAGAAATATTCTATTGACCCATTCACTGTGACTGTAGGAACCACAATCCCCATTTCATCCACCTTCCCTAACATTTCGCAGGTCCATGTTCTACTTGACACCCAACCAGAGGTAAACCCCAATCCTGAGCCAAATGAAGTACCAGAGGTGCATGAGAAGGTGGGTCAAGATCCTCAAATTGACCTGATGGATACAGAGGAAGAGGCTACTTCAACTAACAACACCAGCTCCGTCAAAGAATAAGTTGCATCACTACTACATGATCCCCAACATTGCTGCACCATATTGGAAATGTGCCTGGAGCACATAGAAGTGATCAACATGCTTCCCCTAGATGTCCAAGACAAGATCACATGTAGCTTTAGAGATACCTCAACTACCTGATATGGTGCAGGCATCACAAGTCTATCATAAAGATATGTTTCCAATGCCTAAATGATTGAGGCATCACAAGTCTATCATAAAGATATGTTTCCAATGCCTAAATGATTGCATCACATCTGCCTATGGATCCATGTCTCACCAGTAGACAACTTGCATCCTGGTCCACACCACAAATCTTGAACCTTATGCATTCCTCAACGGATCAACTTGAGCACCGGATTGTCATGGTAGAGTAGGCCAACGATGAACTTACAAATTAGACACAACAATTACACAAGGAGCTATTTGTAGTTGTGAAGGACAAATATCAAGAACATCAAATGTGCACATAGGTTGAGTCCACTGTTGATGTCGTATTAGTGAAATTTTCTCAAGTGTGGCCCACATTTAGGAAGGTGGCACTGGAATTACCAAAGGATATTTCCCTAGTCGTGCTAGTGGAAAGAGTTTCACTTCTAGCCAAAGAATGGTCATAGCTCACAAAAAATACATACAATCTCTAGAAATAGATCAAGGCTATTCGACTCCAGGAATAGGAAAATCTGAAAGATGTGCTCGTAAAGATCACCTAGGTTGTTTTTGATGGAAATACAATTTTCTCATCCTTCCATTCTTGGGCCAATGAATGCTGAAAAATTGATTTCAATGATCAAGGACTGGGCCAGCCTATTGGAAAAAAACAACAATTCAACATAGGAGCTTCGAGAGTAGATCAAACAGATGAATGTAGTAGCACAAAAAATCATTGATCCCATTTCCTAGAAAGCCAAGTTTATTGAACTACATGAAGCCAAAAAAAATATGGATCGACTGTATGAATCTGCATAGGTAGCTATGAAATAACTCAAGGAATTCCTCCCTATAGTCTAATATGAATATGTCAAAATACATTAGCTGAATTTATTCATAGACATATAGTGGAAGACTTTGATTGCCACTAAGTTGGTGGAGCTGAAAGTTGCAACAGCCCAAGAGTTTGTTGTGAGAGCCTCCATTTTGGTGCAGAAGTGGTAGGATCAAGTATAGAATTATAATGGATTCCATCAACTAGCAGTAAAGGTCATCCCAGAGTTGGGCCCTTCGTTTGAAGGTAGCCCTAGCAAGGAAGAAGAAGGTTGACTCGGGGCAAGTCAATGATTGTGGTCACAGCTTGTTGTGCCCTTTGCTTTTGTTCATTTTTGGGAATGCTTAATTTTGGGGAAAAGCATTATAGCCTAACTGAAATATGATGAGTAGTGAATGGAGTCAAAAAAATCACATGCCAGCTGGAAAAGTATAAGTAGATGAAATATACTGCGAGCTAAATTAGAGTGTAAAAGTAGAAGAAGCAGTCAAAAGTTCTATGCAACAATTGGAAAACTAGCAGATTCCAGTGAAAATCTAAGAAGATAGCGAAAGAATGAATCTAAGAAGTGGCAGAAGGAAAAGTATAAATTAGAAGGAAATCTGTCGAAGAAGAGGTTAATGAGTTAATGATTGAGTGCACGGAAGAGACAGACTGTCATTTCTATTGTTAGGGTTGGGATTATGAGGCCATAGTCATTATGTCTTATTGTAATGGGTATGTTGTGGTTTCTTTCACTTGCACAAGAGGGTTTTGCATCTATAATGGGTTTTGAGACTAGATTTCATTGCACAAGATATTGTATGAGAGATATACTTATCATTTGACACTTGATGGTGATACAATGAATATAATAGAATGTTTTGGGCCCTAAAAAATCTTTTCAGGAGTCTGTTATGATGTGCATGGATCCATGATTTTGTCACATACATTATTTACTTTATGTCTATTATGTATTTGATCATTGTCTCTGTGCATCTTTAAGAATCAATATATGGATCTGCGAAGTTCTAAGTTATACCTGATGTTGTGTTTTCATTAACTCACTTCACCACATACACGTCTTGGCTATGCTTCAGGTGAGACCTCCTTCTCTTGCGGAAGGTTGAATGTTCCAGTGTACCTAGACTACAACGGTGCCTTTGTTGGTAACCTATGAGAACCATGGTCTCAATTTTATGCCAACACTTCCATCTTGGCTTCTTTTACCTTTTGAGCTTCCTTCCTTAATTCAACTTGGTATTTTGGAATGGGGTCTTCATTGATAAATATTCCTAACCCTTTTAAGCTTGGATATTTACTAAGTATGCAATATTTATGGTCATTAAAACTTAATTTGACACGGATCAACCTATATTTATGTTTGATTTTTTTTCCCAACTTCTTTTCTTCTATGATGTAATTTGTTTCAATTTGTGATTTATTTTTTAGTTAATCTTTTACTATTGCTAGCACGTCCTCGTCTTGTTATTTTATACCAAAAATTATGAGGTTCATGGCTCTTCTTTTACACTCATGATACAACTCAATTAGATTATTTATTTCCTATTTGGTGGGTTTGATATCCAATTTATTTTCCAAAGTAATTAGGGCCAAATTGTTAGTTAGTTTTTCTTCTAGCATGTTATCTCTCATGTTAAGATTTTCTTTGACCTCTCCTTCTTGGGTTGATTGTTTTTGCTTTTCCATTTCTTGTATTCTAGCCTTGATTTTTTTCAATTGAATCTTGAAACCTAATATTCTATTCTTTATCTTTGGGTATGAATATTGTCTTCTAACAATCAAAATTTGTTATCAAGCATTGCCTCTAACTCAGTTTGATGTTTCACTTCTCTCTCTACTCTGATTTTCTCTATTGATTATTTATGTTCATAAAGACTCTCTAGGGTGACTTTTCTAGGCCTTCCCTTGACAACTTGAGGTTTTGGAATATGTGGTGAAGTGCTCATATTGAAAATAAAATAAAATAAGTAAGTGCAGGAACTTATGCACCTAATTTATGAATCACAGGAGACCATCCTTCAAATTTTAAAACTCCTCTCCACCACCATTCAAATTTTAAACCTCATCTCCATTCAAATTCACCACAATTATACCTCATTTCCAATTCATAGTAGATATAATTATAAGGGTGAGTGCAAGCTAATGACGCTCTCTCATGATGCGTTAGTGGCAATGAAAACATGGAAAAACAGAAATATGTTAACTTGGAAAGATTATTCAAGGTACTTATACAATGAATTTGAATATGGTGTAAAAAGATGAAATGTAGGAAATTGAATTAGTTTTCTGAATATATATTTTTTGTTTATAGAAATTGTGAATAACTATGTGAAATTGTGAATAACTATTTTTTGGAGTTTTGCTAACAGTGGTATGTTATTTTTCAAGAAAAATATATGGTATATGTCTATGTTAGTGTAGTTGTTGAGTACCTTGATGATGGTATTTACTTTAAATCTTTTGTATAATTGTAGAGAACCCATTTTTCTAGTGTGGTTTATTTTTCAAAATTTATAATATTAATTTTATGTTTTTTTAAATTATATAGTCAATATATCCTTGAAATTACAATGCTTTCTGTTAGTGCGGGATACGAGGGTCTTAACATTATCAAACAATTTTTTAATTTATTTTTAGATTGTATATCTTGGTATCTTATAGTGTGGTATATAAATTATGTTAAAAATGGTTAAGGTAATAAACATTTATAGTAGAAATAAAAGAGGTATGTATTTTTTGGATTCTGATATATTTCAAGACAAAAATAGATTAAAAATAGTAAAAAATATTATTTTTTAAAAAACATTGTATATTTGGAATATGCATAGCCGACTCTATTTGTGTCTTTAGTTTCAAAGACAACGAATTTGTGTATCCTATAGAAAAATAACATAAAAAATAGAGATATAGAGATGAATTCATAAAAATGGAGGTTTTTATGTATTTGCAGACGAAACCACTAGTTTTTTCATACCAAACCTAAATCTGAGGCAACCAACTCATCAAACATGTATGCTAGAGCTGTCACTCTTGCCCAAAAAAAATTTGAAAAGAAAAAAACGGGCAGAAAACGTGTGCGTTCCTAAAGAAGGTGTGATTTTCTAAATCATGTGCACGTTATTAGGAACAAGAATGTCGACACATTCCTATTTAAACAAAGTAACTCTCTCTCTCTCTTCCCCCCTCTCCCTCCCTCCCTTTATCTTCCTCTCTCTCTCTCTGACCTCTCTCTCCCTATCTCTTGCTCACTCTCCCCCCCTCTCTCTCTTCCCCCTCTTCCCCTCTCTCCTTGTCTCCCTCTTTCCCTCTCTCTCTCTCTCTCATCCCCATTGTTTTCCTCCACTCTTGATCCGAAATGATCTTTTAATGACTGTGGTTGAGTTTTTAATTGCATGTGTTAATTAACCATTTGAGAAGCTTAATGAAAGAATGAGGAAATAAGAGGAATCATGGAAGCCATATACATATATGCAAATCTGAAATGAAGTAATAAATAGCAAACCATAACAAGAGAATTGATAACGGAGTTTGGCACAAAATTGCCTATGTCTCCGGGCCTTTGTCTCTGTGGGGGAGGCTTCTTTATTTCTGTTCAAAGCTCAAAAAATACATCGCAGCAGTGCCAATTGGCTACAAGACTAATCTGGTCATGTTCTTCTAGATCTTTGGAACCCAGCAAAATAAACGGTATGCAAAACGGATGACCGGAGCTCCCAGAAATGGCCCGCAAGCGTCTTATCCTCAATAGCTTCCCTGCATAAAAATGGCTTTGGCTTGGCTTCCCTTCAGCATAAATCTTCTTTGAATGTCTTCCCTAGCTTCAAACAGGCCTGGTTTTTATAGATCTAAAGTTGGTTATCCATCCCCAACTTCCTCCCAAAATCTGGCCTCCAAAAATGCCCAATATCTCCCAAAAATGGATAAAATCCATTAATTACAGGCATAAAATCAATTAAAAATCAAAAACATTATATAAAAACCCACTTTGCATATATATTTGGGGGTAAGACCCCTTTTTCCGACATGCACCCCTAAACTTGGTCATATGGATAGATATGTGGCCAAGCGCCAGCCCAAAGGGCTGTGCGCTGGCTCCTTTCCCATAATCATAGGTCACATGCTAACTTATCATAGGACCGCGTCCTAAATATGTGCCCTGACTGTTGGCTATATCCCTGGTCGTGTGCGCCAAAAATGGAGGTGGTTAGGTATATGTATGAATTCGCGGGCTAATTCATAGGATGGCTCGCGCCCCTTTTTGGTGGATGGTCACATGACATAATAAAACCATGGTTGAAACCATGGGCTGGGGCTAAGCCCCAGCCCTTTCCGCCTCCAACTAGCACTTTGTTTTAATTTAAAAGAATATTTTGCCATATAGCTATTAAGTAACACTAGTGGAGCGGGTTGTTAGCCCAGTCCTGCTAGTCCGTAGCTTGGAGGAGGTCAGGGGTTCGACTCTGGTGGAGACCCCAAAATTTTGCATAACACCGTAGAGCCAACCAGAGGGTGCCACGTGGTAGCCCATGACCGGGCCATGTGGCACCACGTTATTCACCCGAACCGATGCCACTTGTCAAAAACTGACTGGTCCACTTGTCTGTCGCATGACCCATTGTGTCTCTGTCACATGTCCTCTCTAGAAGCTGCCACTTCATCTCTTGCTGACGTCATCCTGTGCCACGTGTCACCCTTACAGTGGTGACACATGTCACCCTCGAACTGGTCCAGTTTCCTACCACATGTCTGCCCTGCCAGAAAACCTTCCTAGTCACCACCTGGCACATGTCTTCTGATGTACCTTCTAGTGCCATGTCATATGTACGGATGTATGGCCTATATAGCCTGCCACGTGGATTGTACGGACTGTACAGTCACCCCCTTTTTTTACATGTTTGGGTTTTCGATCAGAATGCGATATCTTTCACATACGGAGTCCTTTTCATGAAGTAAATATATGGCCAAAATCAAGAAGACGAGACGGACGCAATGGCATTGGTTTCATCGGATTCTGAGCACTTTCATTTTTTAGCCTTTTTTAGCCCTGTCAGGCTCCTGGATCCGATTTTGGATCACACCTCCCCACTAAAAGACCTTTTGGTCCCCAAAAGGTTATTGACCAGTCAACAAGGTCGGGATAGGCCACCCGGCTTGTCCTCTATCTTTGAACTTTGTCCTGTGCACCTGTCTCATCAAGATCAACTGTAACACAATCATGACAACTGACAGTATACTGTTAGTTATTTGAACCCTGTTACATCTTACTGAAGCCACTATCATCCATGTAGACAACATTACTAATGATAGCATCAAAGAGATGACTGCAAATGAGCTGATATACTTGTAATATTTGCACGACGTGAGCTTATCTTGAAGCAACTTATGATTGATTTTCCATTCAACAATCATTTCTTGTTCTTGATTAAGATCAATTACTTCATTTGAAACAATTATTGGTTTGTTGCTTTCTTGCACTACCTTCTTTAATTGTTCCATTGTTTGAAGTGTTTTATTTGCTTTAACATGATGAGCATGAACCACATAATCTTGACCTGCTTTGGTTAATTGATATTGATTCTTTGTCCTGTAGAAGATTGCCTTATGATCATATAAATATGGACTACCTAAGACCATTCCACATTCTCTTAACAGCACTACATCACATGTTACTTCATCC
>CBVK0104100189.1:0-11029 GCA_900067695.1 Picea abies
ATTTCTTTAGTTGATCTATAGAAAAAATTGCATTGTCTAAGTACATATTTAAAACTTTTTGTAGGCTCCCAGACACGTTAAAACCCACCAAGGAAATACTGGATAAACAAGGAAAACAAAAACTTGGCCAAGGTGGTTACCTAAGATTAAAATATCGAATTGTAAGTACTCAATAATTTTACCATATTATTCATATCATCATACAATGTTTTTTTAATTGCAGACAATAATCAAAATTCATCGTATTATGCAATGCAGGGGGATATGTTCAATAGTGCGGCCATCGAAGAAGACATGAATATCATATTCAAGTTCAACTTTCAAGCAGTGGTTGAACATTGAAAAATATTTGGGCAAACACAATCGATTGACCCTTTGAGCGAGAGGGTAAGTAAAATGACAAGACTATAATTATTCATTACTTTTAAGTACATGTATAGAAGATTGATTTACCACATCAATTAATGCACTTATTTTTTTTAAACATGAAAGAAACCCTAGTTCATTCGACAATGGTACTGGACAAGAACCCCATGATTTTGGTAGTGTGCAGACCCATCATGGTATGTGTATTTAAAATTGATTGCATATATTGATGATTATTAATAATTAGTTGCAAATGATGTACTTATAACATTTGTTGTTTCAATGACCGAGAATGTAGATGAGGCTGGTTCTCACAGAGGAGAGGAACCGATGAAAACCAAACCAATGGTGTTGACTACTCCTCCAGGAAAAAAATAGAGTCATGATATATGTATTAATCAAAGACTAATATGAATAATAATAACTAACCATGTACTTTTAATACTTTCTGTTGTTCTAGTGGATGCCCCTGTAGTGCAACAATGTCCAGTAGTATGTTGTATTAATATAAGTGGTGCAATGGTAGAGACAGCAGATAGTTATGTGACACAAACATAAGAGGTTCCAACAACTGAAGGGGTTGAAGATGATGTTATTGATAAACTACTAAATAATTTTATCAAAAGTAAGAAACCGAAAAGGAATTGATTGTAAATATTTTGAGGAAAAAATGTATTAATACAAATTATTAGTTGTACAATTTTTGTTTAAATTAATATGCATGATTGGGTATGGGGAATTGAGAGTGATGTGAGGGGGGGAGGGGGAATGATCTTCCACCTTTGCATGGTTGGCCCCATTTAATGATATTTTTTTTTAGAGATTATTGAATGTAATTTGATGTGGCATTTTATGTTCTCCCTTAACATTGATGTTTTCCAATGTTCAATGTGTATAAAGGCCTATTCCAAGGACTTGGAGATGTAGAATTCTTTCTCGAGTTAGCAATTGATTCAGTGAACATTGACAACAATATTGATAAATCAGATGGCAGGAAAAAATGAATTCCCATTTTAAAGTTTCTTTTACTAAGTTTGATTCTTTTCTTAGTTATATGTTTCTATCTGTATCGACTTAATATATTATATTGTTGACTTATATATTTTATATTGTTGACTTATATATCTAGTCATCTTTGAGATTCACACTTTTGTCACTATCAAAATGATATAAAGATAACGAGAATAATTTTCCCTTACAATGCAATCCTTAACAAGGTGAATCCCAACGCATACTTCAAGAGAGATAACCTAGGTTTCCTCCCTAAGGAGGATGCACCCACCTTGCCAACAACTTCCAACTCAACATCTATCACTTAAGGAGCTCATCCTCTTTTCAATCTTTCTATTCTAACTTGAGTGTATTGAGTGTACTCATGTAAATGCATCTTTCCATCCCTCCGACTATGTGCATCCATTCTTTAAGATTTCTTCATATTGTGTGGACCTATTGAGAGGTTTTATTTAACACCCTCGAACAACATTTTTACCATCCACGAAACCTCACAAATATAATGTCCAGATGGTATAATCTTTATCAAGAACCTAGGAAGACATTGCAATAGTACATTGAGGTGTTCACTTGGATTTGGATTCAACTCCAGGTTCTAGATCTAGAGGAGGTATTTATTGTATCACCACTTGAGGTATTCTTTTACACCCTCTAATAGCATTTTTACCATCCAATCCACCTCACAAATATACTATCCAGATGGTATCATATCCATCAAGAAACTACGAAAACATAACAATAGTACATTGAGGTGTTCACTTGGATTTGCATTCAATTCCAGGTTCTATATCTAGAGGAGGTTTTTATTGTTAAATTTAATTCTAGTGTATTGGATTTTGTTAGATTCAAAGTTTCCACGTTTGAAAGTGTTTCCCTTTACTAGGACTTGGAACATGCCTTGGAAGTTGAATGCAAAGTTCAATGGTAGACTAATTTCCAAGCCTCCCAAAAACCTAACTCTCATTCCAACCCCCACACTTAGAGTGCTTCCAATAGTCATATAGCCTTTACTCCTCATCCACATAACCCTACATTTGTTATTCCTTCTTCTCCTATACTTGATAAATGATGCCACTACCATTGCACACAACCAACACTATAACAAATAAACATGCTCTCAACTATCCATATTAATCTCAAGCACTATATATTGACTCACCCTCTTTTCTTTCCAACTCCAAAATTACATCCTACACTTTGTATCCTCTAACACTTGCAGGGATACTAAATTCTCTCACTTGCCTTTTATTTATTTATTTATTGAACATAAAGAACCTTCTTCCACCTCTACCAAAATTCCTAAATATTATGCTAATAGACTATAGAGTCTCATATATGATCTCTCATCACCCCAAATTCACAAAAAATTCTAAAACCAATAACTATATTAATCACTATAAATACAGGCTCTAGGACATGATCACTATATTAATTCAATGGTATCGTTTATATATTCCTTCTATCCATCGAAATCAAAATATAGGACACTAGGATAATATTTCATAATCTTCCTTGGCGATGAAATGTCTAGGTTTACATGAGTCTTAGCTCAACCTTGGGTAACAATGTTGACTCTTGTACCTATCCTCTTTGTAGAATCATTGATTATCATCACACATATCGATTCAATGGCCTCAAAATCCCTTATTGCACTTGGATTGCACTTGGATGTTGACCCCCTCAAAGATGAGTTTCTTACATATGGACATACTTACATATATCCCAGAGAGGACCTTGTAGGATGGCATATTTATCTCTTCCCACATGGGATTGTGGGTAGAGATTCCATCCTACAAGCATCCTACATGCTTTTTGCAGGATCTAACATGTAGGATATAAATGTGTCAAAGAAGAAATTAGGTAATTCATTTGAAATGAAGGACTTGGGTGTTGCAAAAAACATTATTGGTATGAGAATAACAAGAGACAGGAAAAATATCAAATTGACATTGTCTTAGGGTGAGTACATAGAGAAGGTGTTGGAGAGGTTTAGAATGCAGAATGCAAAACTGGTTAGTACACCTTTGGCCAAGAGTACATAGAGAAGGTGTTGGAGAGGTTTAGAATGCAGAATGCAAAACTGGTTAGTACACCTTTGGCCAACCATTTCAAATTAACCAAGGAAATGTGTCCCAAGACACATGAGTAGATATAATGCATTTCCAGAGTCCCTTATTCATCAATAGTTGGTAGCTTGATGTATGCGATGGTGTGCACAAGAACAGATAATGCACATGAAATGGGAGTTGTAAGAAAGTATATGAACAATCCATGTAAAGAACATTGGGAGGCAGTAAAGCAAATTCTCATGTATTTGATAGGTACTAGTAATCATGCATTATGTTTTGGAGGTCCATAAACTGTTCTATAGGGATATGATGATTCATATATGGAAGGTGATAAATATAACATGAGGATCACTATAGGGTATGTTTTTACTGTAGGTGGAACAACAGTAAGTTAGATTTCAAAACTACAAAATGTTGTTGCATATTCAACAACTGAAGCAGAATATGTTGCTTCTACATAGGCTAGTAAAGAGATGATTTGTCAATAGGGTTTTATGGAGAAATTGAGAAACTAGAAGGAGAGTAGCAGGTTGTACTATGACAACCATAATGCCATTTATCTTGCAAATAATTCAACTTTCTATTCTAAGACCAAGGATATACAACTCAATTACCATTTCATATGGTTCGTCTTGGAAGATGGAAAACTGAAGCTGTAAAAGATACATATTAGCCATAATCATGTAGACATGTGAACAAAGGTAGGGAGAAACTACATTCCTACTCAGTTTCGGTTGGTCTTCAAGCATGAAGGTGAAGATGAGAAATTTTCCAGGTCCAAGGTGAATTATAGTCCAACATGTACAATAGCAGTGGAGTTGTTATGATCAGTCTTCAAGTGAAATATTATTAGGTGTGGAGCCTGATTATCTTCCTAATTCATATGTATATTAAAAAAACTATAGGATACACAATTCTTTCCCCCCCTCCCCTCAGATTTGAGGGGGCCAAATTTGTTTTTTAAATGCAATTCAAATATTTTAATTTCATAGTAAATTTGGACTATTCATTATAAGGTCACAAATATGATGGTAGAAGTTATGTTAGGTTTTTTTCCCTAGAAGGAAACCCTCTTTTATGAGGAATTATATTGCGGCTGTGTGTGTGGTAGAGTGAATATTGTATTATGAAATAGGAGACTCTGAGAGAAATAAGAGGAAGTTACAACAGATGTGCTACATGTTGTATCCATTAATTTGATGGATAATAATATAGGAAGGACCTGTAAATTTATTTGGTTGACATATCCCACATTGGGTGAACCAGACATATCTGTGTCTCTATTGTATTATGCATCTTCTGTGTTTTATTTCTGCATTTGTTTTATTTTATTTCTCTACAATCCTATTTAAAAAAAATGGTATCAGAGACAAGGGGAACTCACAGGAAAAGAGGGTTCCTGGTTCGAGTGGGAGCAATGGAGGAATATGGAAAGTTTAGGTTTGAGAAATTTAATGAACAAAACTACCAATTATAGAATATGAAAATGGAAGATTATTTATATCAGAACTATCTATTCCTACCATTGGGCAGAGTAGAAAAGAATTCGATGACCATGAAGGATGAAGAATGGGAGTTTCTTGAAAGAATGGCACTAGGAACGATACATTTGTGCCTGGAAATGCCAATGGATTTCATGCCACTGACTAGACTATATGAAAAACCCTCAGCCTCCAACAAGGTATTTATAATGAAGTGATTATTTTATATGAATATGTCAGAAGGTGGGTCTGTTGCGTATCATTTAAATACATTTAATATAGTTACTAATAAGCTAAGTTCTATAAAAGTGACCTTTGATGATGAGGCTAGGTATCTTCTAATGTTGTGTTCATTGCCAAAAATATGGAATGACTTGGTCATGGTTGTAAGTAAATCTATCTCTTGTTCAAAGTATCTGAAATTTGATGATGTTATTGGTGTTATTCTTAGCAAAGAAATGCAATGGAAAATCATAGGTGAGACATCAGGTAATGTGTTGACTATGGAGAACAAAGGAAGACAAAAGGAAAGAGGAGAGAGTCCAAGGAACCATGGGAATTATAGGAAGGGAAGATACCAATCCAGACTAGGAGAGATAGAGTGTTGGAATTGTGGGAAGGAAGGACATATGAAGAAATACTACAGATCTCCAAAGAAGAAAATAGATGGACAAAATGAGAAAAAAGAGGAAGCAAATGTAACATGTGACGTGTTACAATATTCTTTGGCTCTTTCTTTAGATAATACTATTGATTCTTGGGTAGTATATTCCGGAGATTCATTTCATGCCGCACCCCATAGGAAATATTTTCAAGATTATGTTTAAGATGATTTTGGAAAGTTTTATTTGGGTGATGATGAACCATGTCAAATTTTTGGAATGGGTAAGGTAAAAATGAAGAAAAATAATGGAAACCAATGGTTACTGAAAGAGGTGAGGCATATACCAGATATGAAAAGAAATCTAATTTCAATAGGGAAGTTGACAAGTGAAGCTTGTATGTCTATATTTACAGATAAGGCATGGAAGGTCACTAAAGGATCACTGGTAATGGAAAAAGGAGAGAAGGTAGGTACATTGTATTTATGTACTATTAATGCTAAATATTTTATCTCTTTAACTTCTAAAGGAGTGGATACAACACTATGACATCATAGGATTGGACACAAGAGTGAGAAGGGGATGCAAATAAATCACAAAAGGAATTTGTTTCCAGATATTAAACAAGTTGATTTGGATTTTTGTGAGCACTATTGTTGGCACCAGCCCGAAGAGGAAAGAAGAACGATCGTAGAAAATAAAGCGTGCAGAAAAATGAAGTAACAACTGGTAGAAGAAAAACACGCGTGCATGTAAGAAAGCGTGCACAAAAGAAAGTGAAAACTGGAGGAGGAGCATCACACGTATGTGAGAAAGAATTAACGTAAGAAGGGTTAGGGTTTTTTTAATATTCTGAAAGAGGATGAAGAGCTCGAAATGTATAAATATAGATACAAAAGTATCATATAGAATAGTTCGTTAGTAGTTGTGAGCGATTTTCTGTAATTTTTTGAAGCGGTATGAATTGATTGGTAAGATGTTGAGAAAAGAAGACCCAAGGAGGGGTGGATATGAGGATTAGACCGTAGGCCGTGGAGCCTAGTGCGATCTAGTTCGAATCACATAGATCCTACCCGATTTTGTGGAGAATTGTAAGCGCGAGGCGCCGAAAATGCAAAACTATCATAATACAATACCCAAGAGAAAAATCTTTGTGGACATAGCCCAGGAGGGGGTGAACCACGGTAACTCTCGTGTGATGTGTTAAATGTATGCATGATTCTTCTTTCTTTTAGAAATTGATGGTTAAACTTTATTGATGAGTTTTTACTTGGTTATGAATCTACTTACAGTTAACTGTAATTAACCCATGGGATATTCGTATGTGAATCCAAGGAATAAGTACTCTCCCTTACGACTCATGGTATCTGACCCTATCTGAGGAGCCCCTATCCCATTCTCTATCCTAAGCTGTATACACCTGAGTCTTACAACCACCCATTTAAAGCTATCTTGGGTGAGATTGCACAATGCTTTCTGGCACTGTGTTGCTTTTGGTTTACCAGGAGGGCCGATAGTTTTAGAGGATTTGTTGGAACCCCAAGTGACATGAAATCTGGGTCAATAACTTAGGCAACCCATGAAGGGAAGAAGTAACCAACAAATGGTTCCATTGTCATGTTAAGAGGAACAAAAAAGGACTGAGTAAATGAGATGGAATGAATAAAGAACCGAAGGAAGAGCAATGAACCATTAAAAGGGGATGTTGAGACCTTGGAACCCCACGAGAGAAGAAATCGAGGGCTGGTTGAGAACCACAGAGCTAGATTTTTCACAAAAAGACAATAGAAACCCCAGGATCACACCGCATAAATACCTGGATAAATACGTATTTATGGATCTACACAAAGTTTTTTTCTATGATTTCCTGCATCTACTATAGGAGTGGATCTTAAGGTTAATGGATACCCACGCGACAAACTAGATTTGACAGCTAGATTGGACTCCAGTACAGATCCAACAGTTGCAGTAGGCGAACAAAAAATTCACCCGCATAGTCGACTTTTGGCTTGATAGTATTGTGGCAGGCTTTATCACAAAATTCATGGTAGACACAACAAAGTCATGCAGCACAACTGAGAAAGAGTTCCTACAAGGACCTAGAGGAAGGTACATTTGATCACTATATACTTCTATCAAGATACTGCTATATAACAAAGGTGTGATGACAATGGAATCAGACAACTAGACTTCCCTGTGTGCATGGGGGAAGAGGGAAAGCATTGACAGAGAAAGGAGAAATGGAAGGAGGGAAGGATACAAAGAAGAAGGAGGAGGAACTTTTGGACCCTATCTTGATGGATGATGACCAACTCAAGTGGATATTGGCGTCATCAAGAATGATGCGTAGTGGAGAATCCTAACAATATAAAGTGAATACCAATAAGAGAGCCATAGCCGAGAGGGAAGGCTTGGACAACGATGAGGAAGAGGTAGAGGATCTCTGGGCTGTGGAGCATATTGAGGAAATCCTGTGCACCGCATATGAAAGGAAAACAAGAGGCCCAAGAACACAAGGAGACAACATCCATTCCTTCAATATTAATGTTAGTGTGGAACCCATAAACCCATGTGCGACCAATACACCAAAAAGAACAAGTGTGGAACCCATAAACCCATGTGCGACCAATACACCAAAAAGAACACCGCCGTTTAGACAACCAAAGTTTGAAGGAAGTATGACAACATGAAGTACATCGACACAAAGGGAAACAACTAGAGGAGCCAGTTCAGGTAACCTTAATCAAATATCTACATTGCATGGAGGAGGGACTAGCTTAGTATTTGGAATGGAAGGACATGACCCTACTATCAGATTACCAGATTTTTGAGGAGAAGCAACAAAATACCCTGAGAATCATCTGTTCATTTGCGCAAAGATCTAGGAAGCAAAGAAAATCACTGATGAAGATACTAAAATCGCCCAGCTAGCGATCATTCTAAGGGACCACGCACTAGACTAGTACATGAGTCTAGACACGAACAATGTTCCTGGAACGACAAGGACACTGGACAACATTAAGAAACTACTGATCAATGAGTTCTAGAAGCCAAGCTCAAATGATCAATACATGAATGAGATGATCGAAATACGACAGAAACTAGGATAATTGGTATGGGAGATTGATCAAAGATTCAAGCGATTAAAAGGAAATTTAAAATGCCTTATGAGCGATATGCAACATCGGTACCTGTTTGTAAACTCACTACTCCCACACTTAAAATATCCATTATGGCAACAAAATATTTAGACGCAGGTAGAGGCTCTGTAGGAAACCCTGCAATTGGAAGAGAATCAGTACCAGTAGACAGACCCAACTATCGAAGAACCAAAGGAGGACCTAAAGAACTTAACATTTTAGCTGAACTAGAATAAGAACAAGGACAAATGAGAAGTAGTTTGGTGCACTACCTGCAGGACGAAAGGACACCATAAGTATGAATGCCCAACATTCGCACAGTATATGGCGACAAGAATTCCAAACTCACTACCACAGGGAGGATTATGGTGAGAAATATGTAAGAAATCGTGTCATGACCCTTACCACTGCACGATGATGCAAAAATACCAAACAGTCCCCAAAACCTCATATTGCACCTTTTGCAAGTCAGTAGGCCATGACAACAAAGATTGTAGAACTATGGAGCTGATGGCGGAAAGAACATCAGATGCATACAGGGTACAGGAAGAAATGATGACTGGGCATGCAACACCACAGTTCAATCAAGCCCCAACACCATATAGCATGACGCAACAATAGTATAATACTGTGCCATAACCTTACAATAACGTGCAACCGCAGTAAAACTCAGCACAACCCTAGTACAATTACGAGTAGTATAACCAAGTACCATAGTACAAACCACCGCAAGGTGACCGCGTAGCTTATAGAGGAGCAGGGTGAGCCAGAAGAGGTTTCATACATGGCATAGGACCTGTCACATGTCACAATTTCTAGCAACCATGATATTATGCACAAGAGTGTCCACTGCCACCAACGACTTGTATGTATTGTCGCACATCGGAGCACAATACGGAGGACTGTCTGAAATTACTTGGAAAAATCTAGGAAAAAAGGAACCAAAACAACCAGAACGTTCAGTGGATTTCAATCGAAGCAAGGGATGATGGTTGGAACATCAATATAGTCACTTGAGGAGGAACGAAAATAGGGAACGATGCAGTTCGACAGGAACCAACATAGAACCAATGGATAAAGAGGAACACTGACCCCAAGAAGTAGTTCTACACGCATAAGGAGAAGGAGAATTTACAGAAGCCCGACAAGAATTCCAGAAGGAGAACATTGTGCCGACCACACAGAAGAGCATAGAAGCTCTGGAATACGAAATGCTACCATCAATGGACCATACCAATCGAATACAACCCGAGGAACAAGTAAGTAAGACTTGGATGGGGTACGCACTAAGGCAGACTTTGAAGTCATTGAAATAGTAGATGACACAACACCCTACCCGATGGTACTTGGTCTAGATTGGGCATTCGACAACTAGGCCATAATTAACTTAAAAACCAAAAAATTGACATTTGAGTCAGGGGAGTATAGGGTCATAGCCCTACTCGACCCATTAGAAGGTGAGAGGTTCGTAGAACCCACTTTCCTAGATTTAGAAGAGATCGACCAGTTGTATAGAACAACTACGCATGATGCAGATTACATAAAACCGATTGCAGACGGAGTACATAGTTGGCGAAGCATTACTTTGTGCACAACAGACTCAACCACTGGGTTAGAAAATTGGCAGCAAAGACTACACGAAGTATCCACGAGAAGGTGTGCCAGAATAGACTGCACAGTAAGATGGATTGGCACAGAAATCAGAGAACCACCTAGCTTTTACGGGCTAAATGATTTGGAAACTTTCTTGACACAATATGAAGACAAGGTACTAGAAAACTAGAGATTGCTAGCATTGGATTTAGCACTTAAGGCTACAGCCACCAGATGGTGGGGTGCACACCAAGAAACTATCAAAGATTGGTACCAATGTAAGCGATAAGGTTTGGAGAAGAACAAACTTGTAACAAACAACATAAATATGACGGACTAGGCACACCAGCAGAACACTTGGAGGCATGTCAAACGCTGTGGAAAATGACACCACCGAAGGAATGGTCTCACCACTTCATTCATAATTTAGAAGGCATACCAGCGAATTGGTATATGAACCAGGAAATACGTAAAGGAACCAAGACATGGGTAACACTCCAACAAAAATTTACAATCACTTTCTCATTCCACCATGAGAACCCCAACATAGACGCGGCCCTGAAACGGATCAGAAACATCATATTCATTGAAGAAACAGAAGTAGAAACTATCACATAGGTACAACAATGAAATAAACAAAAAATTAAGGATATACTCTCATGCTACCATGTACAGGAGGAAGCTCTAGATGAAGACGATCCATGCGATATTCATATAGAAGAAGTCGAAGGCGAGAGAGATGTGGAAGGACCACCCTTAGAGTTAGA
>CBVK0104100196.1:0-19137 GCA_900067695.1 Picea abies
ACTTGAACTTTTAAGTGGGGTAAAAGGAGGTTGCCCCCTCGAAGAGGCTTATTATATGAAATTATCTCTTTTTCAAGGCGTTGAGTAATTTTTCTAAGGTTTTTCTATTCTATATTGATATTCTTAACAGACTTGTATGAGGAAACCCTTATCCTGTGGTCATGTCCATAAGATTTTTTGAAAGAATAGTAGTGCTTCCATCTAACCTTTGCATGTAATTCCATGACAATTCGAATTGTAGAAGTGAAAGTGGTTAGTTTTCTACAATGGTTGAGTAATTTATCTATATTTAGAAGGCTATTGGAAAATTATTGTAGAGTAATTAGGCCATGACCTAACTATGTAAATCATTTCCACAGGTTTTGAAGCCGTCTATTATTGAATAAAATGCAATAGGTTGTGTGGTTGTATTTATATTATAGGATTGAATTAAATGTTGTTGTGTTTGTTATATTTCACTGTAAGTTAGTTTGATATTAGAGAGGGTGTTGTCTCTCTACAACAAGGAGTATTATAAAAAATAGAATCTTAAGGTCTTAGGACATTTCCAATGAAAAGGTGTAGAAGGAAAGACTTGTTTCCATGAGAAGAAGGGGGATTTTGTGAAAAATTAGTTGCAACAAAAGAGTAATAGTGTAGATGTCTCAATAAATGCTATGATGCTAAGTAGATTTATATGAATGAGTGAGTTAAGAACACCTATAGTGGTAGGATTGGGTAGACATTGTAAAAGGAGATATAAATCTAATCTTGAAGAGAACTTGATAAAGCACCTGGAAATTGAGGTGTTGAATAAACTAAAAGATGAAATTGTAGAGAAACTGTAGTGGTTGTTGTATCATAATGGAGATATCTTGTAAGAAAAAATAATTTAGAGGATTTAAAGAACACAAAAATAGCATGAAGAGGAATACTTGTAGTGAGAGAAATATCTAAAATAGAGAATGTTGGGTTAGATGTAGTGGAAGATGTTGCAAAGTTTCCATAGCAACTGATGAGTATGGATGCCTTTAGATTGTCCAAGAAGAGGGTAATGGTCGTAACTAAAGTGATATATAAAAGTGATTAGTATGAAAAGGAGGATGTGCAACATCACCAAATCGAGATAGAGATGCCAAATAATTCTATAAGTGAATATCCATAAATGTAATGGTGTGGATAGAAGGCATGCATAAATATTTTATTTCCATGGAAGTGAATATCCCTAAAGAGTGAATATTTTCTATGGGAGATTGAGGATATATGCATATGAATAGTGGTAGTATCTAAAGAGGGACAAAAAATGGAGAGGTAAGGACAAGATTCAGAATTAGGAGAAGATGGTCACCAAATTAAAAGGTATGTTTCTAGATTATGATCATACCTTGAAAATGAAGAGAATATGGAGAAATTGAAGTAGAGGAATAGATGTGTAGAAGAATGTTTTGTAGAATTTTTTAAAATATCCATGAGATATGGTTTTGAATATCTACAAAAAGTGAACATTTCTTGTGGGATATTGAGGTTAAATAACAAATGGTGGTATCGATTGAAGAGGGATAGAAAATGGAGAGGCAAAGAAAAGATCTATAATTGGGAGAAGATGTGACCAAAAAATTGAGATGATGTTTGTAAATTATGATTACATATTTAAAATGAAGATAATATTAGAGTAATTGAAGTACAAGAATATATGTGTATAACAAATTATTGTTAAATTTTGCAAAGTGTCCATGATAGTTGGGTCTATATGAGACAATGAGGAACAAATTATGAAGTTTGTAGATGGATTTGTGTAATACACTAAAAAACAATAATTCTAAGAATATGTGACCATTATAATAGAGTTGTCAGTTTTCCTTGAGAATTAAGAGTAAGCATGCGAGCATACAATGAGAGGAGAAAGGAAAATAAATCCTTTTGGTTTTGGTTGCAAAGAGTATTGATTGTAAATGTTGGGTGAATATTGTTGAGGAAAATGATGAGGAAATTGTGTAGTGCTTGGTGTGGATAATATGCTAAAGGAGACTGTAGAAGAAGAATTTGTGGTAGAAGAATGCAAGGAAAAGAGTGAGGTAAAATAGTTTCTGTAGAAAACTAAAGAAATGATGAAGAGTAGGAATTTTCCCAATATAGTGCATGTGAAAACCAAATATCTTGTTGTACTAGTGAGTGGTGTTGCAACAAAAGATGATTTTTAGAAGATTGTGGTATTGCAATATTGGAGTTGTAAGGAGATGATGTTACAATAGATGTAACAATGGAATAGGAGAAGATGAGAGCGTTTGATTCCCATAATGCTTTGTGTATTTAAATTGTTGCGACTAAAGTCAAATGTGAAAAAAAGGAAATGAAAGTGGAGCATAAAAAAGAAAATATGGAACAATTTTTACAAGAGGGAGATTTGATGCAAAAGCGTGGAGATGAAATAGAGAAACACCAAGTTGAAGATGAATGTAGTAGAGGAGTTGTTGCAGTAAATAAAAAAAAATGAGGAGATGTTTGAGTAGCAAGAATTAGAGTAGTTGTTTGAGGAAATGGTGACGTTGTAGAAGAGGGAGGATGGGGAGGTAGTGAGCACCATTGGGAGGGAAACATTTGAGGTAGTGAGAACCATTAGGTGATATTTCCAGTAGTTTCCAAATGTGGTTGAGTTGCAACAAGTGGTAGAAGATATGATGGTAATTATCATGAAAATGAACCAAGTGAAGAATATGGAAAAGTGAGGTGAGAGTGTGAGTAGTTTCTTGCAATTGTGAATTGTGGAAGTGTGGATTATGAAGAGGAATATGGAGATTGTAAATTGGAGGGAGGGATGACTGGTATAGAGCATGGCCAAGAACGAAGAATAAAATGAAGAAAAGACAAATATATTTAATTGTTATTGTTTTATAAACATCCTTGTGAGAGGAATGCCCACAGTTTTATAACCATGAGAGTCTGATGGAGGACCATCCCTAGTCAAATTGGCTATACTACATGTTTTTTTTAATCCATACTTCTTTTTTTCTATTTCAATTTACAATGGTAGTGTGCATAGAAAAATTCCATTTAATTTTGGTTCATAGGCCATATTCTAATTCTAATCTTACTGATATTATTCCTGGATGAGTGGGTTTCATAGAAGACTAGTAAAGGAAAGGAAATAAATTTCAAAATATGAAAACAACTATGCAATCAAAGTGAAATAATAATCCAATGCTTCACATCTTGATTTAATTTAATCCAAGTATGAAAACAAAGAAGCTATGTGTGAATTTTTGCCTAATACAGAAAAAACATAAGTCAAAAGAAGGCAATATGGGGTATTGACATGGAATCTTCATTAAATAAGAGATTGACCTATGGAATGCCATAATTTGTTCACAAACACCATTGACCTAAGACTCAAAACCAATAAAAATATGTTCTATGGCTTGTATGAGGAATCGCTTAGCTTATGGTTGCATCCACAATAAATTTTGAAAGAATATTATCGTTTTCATGTAACTTGTACATGTCATTTCATGATGGTCCAAATTATAGGAGAGGAAGTTGTTTTTTTTATACATTGGTTGAGTAATTTATATAATGATTTCTCTTTATAAATTGGATACCACATAAAGGAGAAGTTCCTTTTGGCCTCTTGAAGAACTTTGTCAAAAATATTGAGGTTCTTGTCAAATGTGAATTATAATCTATGTGGAAATCCTTTGGTAAATTACTATTGAGGAACCAATATTGAGGTTCTTGTCAAATGTGAATTATAATCTATGTGGAAATCCTTTGGTAAATTACTATTAAGGAACCAGGCCATGGCATGACTATGTAAATAATTTTCAAGGTTTTTGAATAAAATGTAGTAGGTTGTGTGGTTGTATTTTTTTTATAGGCTTGAATTAAATGATATCATGTGTTGATGTTTTACACTATGATTTATGTGGATATTACAAAGAGGTGTTGTCACTCTTCATCAAATATCTTTATGATAATTTATGTTATTCTCATCCTGCCCTCACCCATACCTTTCTTATTTATCTACATTTCTATCTTATTTATGTAATTATGAATTAGTGTCGAGGAGAGTGAATAATCCTATTTCATCCCAATGTCACTATTAAAGCTCTCTAATAGTTCATATGCAATTCTCATTTTAGCCTTTCCCTATTCATATAGCTTGGGTATAACTACCCTCCAACCATTTCAATCCCCATTTCCATCAACCTTGGTGACATTGTATACCCGGAGATGATCTTCAACATGTTTTTGGAATCCAAAATACAACACCATCATTCTTCATATTTGTTGTCTTGAGTATTTTTATTATATGCATAATTTTGGGGAAATGGTCAATGGTGAAGTTCTTTGGTTGGAACTAGCTTTTTCTTTGGCACTTTGGTTTTTTCTTCTTCCCATTTTCTCATTATTTCCTCCATAATCCCTCATATGAACTTGCAAAGGTTGGGTTGATCATGATTGTTGTGTAGTTCCCCACACTATTTTTGTATCCCCTTAAATATGAGAAAAGTAAGGTTTATTTCCCATCCAATTGAGAAATTCGCTTTCACCATATTATTGAGTAGGGTTGTGGTGTATCAATTGAGGGAATCCTTTCCTATTTTTAGAGATCCTGCTTGCATTACTTTGATGTCTTTTTCTTTTCTTGATGCTAATTTTTTGATACCCTCCTACACATCCTCTTTCGTGAAGTCTTCTTACGTTTAGATGTTGATTTTTGGCAATTGTTTTCTCTTTAATGGAATTCCATATAATTTTCTCACATGAGGTTACCACTATGCCCATGTGCATTATTGGATATCATGTGTTTTGGATCTATAATCCCCATTGAAAAGTTTTCAATTTTTCCTTTGCTATAATCCACATTAATTGTTTTCTTAACCTCAAAAATTTGCATTTTGGATTTCTCATATTGAACATGAAATTCTATTTACTATTGTATCTCCTATGCATTTCCGTTGTTACATTAGATTCATTGTTTAACCATGGATACATTAGGAAATTGTTTGGTTTTATTATTTCTTATTTTCTTAGTTTTGTAACATTCGAATGCATGAGTTCCTTACATAAATACATTGTTTAATTGGTTTTGTTCATCAAAGTCAGCAGTGTTGTAATTATTTCAATTTATTCTATGAAGCCTTCTACATTTTGTTTTGTAACAACTACTTCCTTTATGTCAACTTAAAATACTAAAAAAAAAAAAAAAAAAAAAAAAAATCATATCCCAATGATATGTCATATTGAAAATTTAAGATCATGAACATTGTTATATTATTGCATCATTATTTCAATTTATTCTATGAAGCCTTCTACATTTTGTTTTGTAACAACTACTTCCTTTATGTCAACTTAAAATACTAAAAAAAAAAAAAAAAAAAAAAAAAAAAATCATATCCCAATGATATGTCATATTGAAAATTTAAGATCATGAACATTGTTATATTATTGCATCAAGAATAGTTAGGTGCATCTACAACCTAGGAAGATGTGTCAAGTATGTAATGTTACTAAACTAAATTGTTAAAAAATAAAAAATCATAAAAAATAAAAAATGAAATATATAAACCAACATAGATCCATCTTAAACCTAATATTTTATGTAGTGATAAGTTTGTGTTTCAATTTCTTTTTATTCCTTGTCAATATTTATTAAATCTAAAGTTAATATAAAGTTATACTAATTCATTATATTTATTGAAATAATTATGTAATATACTCATAAATATAATTAAATACTAATAAATATATTCTTCGATTTATTTTTAGCATTCTCCATGTTTACTAAATCTATAGTGACATATATTTATACTAGTATATTATGTTAACACTAAAGTGACATATATTTATACTAGTATATTATGTTCACTAAAATATCTACTCATAAATTTAGCTCAAAGAACATTCATGTAGGAGAATGATGATTGTGAACCGCATTTTTTTTTCTACCCAAACTACTTAGAGTTAGTGTATACTATTTTTTTTTTTTAATAAATGGAGTTAGCCAAAGGATATTTTTTTGTCTAGGGATTTTATATAATAACAAGTTTTTATTAGGTGTTAAGAAACATTAGTTTTTTCTACATAGTTTAATAAATGTTAAAGTTGTAAAGGATTTATGTATTCGTTAAATAAATGTTAAAGTTGTAAAGGATTTATGTGCAACGATTATAACACCACCTTGAAGTGATTATAACTTGTCACACCAACACTATAACCTGATCTATATGTGAGACGATACACCTTACATGTACGAGACTATATGAGATCATTTCCATGAACGTGTGGAATATTGAAGAATATTTATAAAAAATGTACAAGCTAATAAATCAAAACGATATAAATTAGGGGGTGAAGATGGTGATGAAATATGCTTGTCTCTTGATTCTTTGGGAATTTGCTCATAACCTGTCTATTAGGGTCTTAAGGGTCCTAACTTTTTAAGTAGATAAAATAATATGTTTTCTACATAATAAAGGTTAACATTAATAATTAAGGTCTATGTAATAATGTGAACATGTCTAATACAAGAAGATTTAATGGAATATTCCACTTTTAGAAAGATATTTCTCTAGAATGTTTTTTACAAAATTGAAATAGTATAAATAGGAGTAGAAATCACAGAAGAGTTTTTTTCTTGAGAATCATTTTGTACTTGAGTTCTTCTCTATTGGAAGTTTCCCCCTCGAAGAGGAAAGTAAAATTGGCTATCAATATAATAAAGGTATCATTTATGGAATCAATTGTGTCATTTTGCTCTAAATTTTTCTCATTCTATTGATAATTGTTACACTAATTTTTTTTATGCTCTACATAACACATATGGCACGTTACAAGTGGTATCAGATAAGTTTCCTCTACAAAAGATTTAGAATTTCTTTTTTAGGCTAGAGACATGTACTATCGATGTCTTTGAAGAATGGTGATCTATCATTCTGGGGCTAAAAAATGGTTGTGGAGGACTAGACATAAAAAATACAGTTGGTTTCATGGGTTACTCGAAAAAAACCATTTCACCTTGTTGGAAATCTCTATAATCCATGTCGGTACCCCTTCGAGTAGTACCACATTAGATAACACATGTACATGGAATTTCACTCCCACATACCTTCAAGTATATAGAGAGTTCCATAGGTCTCCTAAAACCAATCATAGATCAACCTATCGATCGTTTGACTGTTATAGTGGCACCAAGAACATCACTCGGGAATACTAATCTCATGTACCTAGGTAATTGATTAATATGGCTAAGGGTACAATTAAGCCTCCTTGGTTCTTTCCTTGAGATATTGGGTTGAGTACTATTCTTGGACCCCATTGGTATATTAGAGAGATATAGCACAAGGAAAACCCTTGTTTGTAGGAACCATTAAAATTTGTACCCTTGCTATTGGAACATAACAGAAGAAACACAAAGGGGAAATTTTTCAACATAACCCTTGAAATTTAGGGGCTTCACTCTTTTCAATGAGTCTTTAGGGGCTTCATATAATATAGGTTTTCATTAGGGGCTTCATATAACATAATGGTTTTCATTGTGTCTCATGTAGGTACAAGTCTCTCAACGATTCATTCAAGGATTTGGAAATCTAAAGACAACTTAAGACTCATTTCCAAATCCTTTGTGAAATTGAAAAGAGTGAAGCCCCTAAATTTCCAAATCCTTGAATGAAACGTCGAGAGACTTGTACCTACATGAGACACAATGAAAACCATTATGCAGTATAATATGTTAGTTGGATCATCAAGTTAGGATTGTTGTCCCTAATTTGAAGCAATAGATAATAGTATATATCAGTGGAAAAACAAGTATTATAGTTTCTAACAAGTTTCTAAAATTCCAATGAAATGTACTTGAAACAAGTAGAAAATTACTAGATGATTTCACAATTAGCAATGAAACTTTAGCAATGAATTATGACTGTCACAAAAGATGTATGAAGAATTATTTTGCAGTCTTATGGCTGTACAAAACTTATTGTAACAACAATTAATCTAGCCACCTAAATCCACAAAGAATCCACCCAAAAATTGTACTAAACCAAGTAGAACAGATTGGAAAATTCTTAGCAACTTTTGATGGTAAAAATACAAGTTATGTGTGACTTTAGTTTAGGGTTTCTACAGTGAAATTACCAGCCTTATGGCTGTAGAAAACCAAGAATTATTGCAGAAAACTTATCTAATTAAATCAGCTCTTAGTTAGATCAATAAATGTGCCTAGGTTAGTAGAAGGTTAGGGCATATTTTCAGGGATAGTCTAGGGCTATTTTAGGAGCTAGTTAGGGTTAGTTACCTAGGGTTAGTGCAACGCTAGTGGTTGTAAGTTAGTTTACTACAGAAGCAATAAATTTTGGTTGAAAGGGGACACCTCAATGGGACAAGCTAGCTCAAGGATAGGGGAACAAACCTCAAGTGAGAGAAAACCAAAATCTTGAGATTTTACTTTTACCAATGTAATTATTTATGTCTCCAATGCAACGATTAGTGCCTTTAGTTATGGTTTAATGGGGTATTAGAGAAAGAGATAGGGCTAGTATATCATTGGGGGAATAAATCTTCCTATTCCCCAAGGCAAGTAACCTAGCTAGGGTTTGAAATTAAGGGGTGTGTATCTGTATACTTTCTTAACCAAAACCTTTGGAAATATTTTAAAGCTTAACTATTATGGTGGAAACTAGGATAGGGTTGTATGTACTTATACTCCCCATCTATATTTATCCAAAACAACCTTAACTTGAATTACCAATGATAATAACAAAGTAAAGAACCATACCAATCTAGGAAAAGCCTTTAACATGCCAATGTAAACCACCAAAATAAGCTAGAAATGATCTCCAAGAGATAGTGCATCATCTTCATCATGATGATAACCAAAGAAAGCATTCCATAGCACAAGATACAAGAAGAACTCCAAAGGTAGCAAAAATTCTAGTCATGTACTTCTCACAATGGGAGAGTTATGTTAAAATGAGATATTGTGATCTCTTATTTATACAAACTGTCACTAAGATAGCTTTTCCACATAACTTAGGGTAAAACACAAGACTAGGGGTCAACAACCCTAATGTTGACCCTTTACAAAGATAATAATTAAAAATTCACTTTAATTTCACTTTTTCACAAAGAAAACCCTAAAATGAAGGTGGTGTCTCCCTTTTAGGGGATGTTTCTCCAGTTTGACCAAGTCGTTGGAGTTGTAATGGCATGTTTAGGCCTCTAAAGGATAATTTTAATCAATCCATCTCCTCTTCTTCATGATCAAATCCTTATTTGACCAAGACATTCACTTGTCCTTGTATCACCACCAAACCCTAGCTCCAAAGGATGACATCAAGCCTAAAAAGGTGACTTTTTTCCTCTCCAGCTAGGAAAATCGTTTGGCATGTGAGGGTTGCTATAGGTATTCCACATCATATTCTAGGTATCCAAAACTGTCTCTCTATGATCCATCATGTGGACCCATGGAATCCAATCTGTGGGTTCATAGCCCCAAGGAATCCCATGCTAGGCTTGTTCTTTCAAATTTGTCCATCAACTAGGTCATGCAAATACAAGTAAGTACGCTCTCCGAGGATCTCAAGTCATAGCATCATGATAATTAAATCAAAGAAAAAAATGAGACACCTAAGAATGTGCATAAAATATTACCTTGCCAAACAATTAAGTGCTCAAAGACATTATGCGACTTGCCAAGATTGGATATGGGAAGGTTGATGAGGTGTCCTATTGGGTATATTTTTCCCTAGTTCAAAGAGTGTTTCCAAGATATTCCTCTCTGAGCCATACAAAGTGGATGACGCGATTAAGGTTCAAGTCTCAATTGGCGTGGGGTTCATGACATGCAAGGGGTTGTAGTGTCTCATTCATGGGTGCCTTGGTAGAGGGCGTGTGGCACCTTTGTTTGGAATGGAATTTTCCAATCCCATCATTTTTCCATTCTTTGTTTCTTCCATAATTTAAGGACAAGTTGAAGGCCATTGTCCTGGCATGGTGTCTAGCTAGTGAAAGTGTCACTCACAAACACCTAGTGGAAATGAGAAGGCTTGGATCATGATGAGACCCCCTTTATCTCATCCATGTACCTGAGATCCATTACCTTGGCTTGGTGACTAGATGATGGTAATGTCATACCATGATATATCCATGAACATGATAGGTCGACTCGTGATGATACCTCTTATCCTCCAACTAACCTTTTAAGCATTCATAATCATATTTCTTATGGGTCCCCTTTTTCTTACAAATAAGTGTTTCATTGATTTCTAAGGGGGATCCCTGGGTGAAGATATGGAAGGTTTATATATAGGATTTTAAATTTTACCCAAAATAAATCCCTCTGGGCCTTCATCCCCTTGTTCCCATATAATGAGGGACAACCCCTTCTTGGGTAAATACACCCTAAAAATCTCAAGAGGTAAGGAAATGTGGGGAAATAGTGATGTAAAGTGTTAAGTATGGTCAGGAACGATACAATGGCTCTTCAAGGGAGTTCCTAGTAGCAAACTCATCCCCAAGCAAGACCAATTACTAGGGAACAATGTCAACCACCAAGGTGAAATAGGGAAAACAACATAATATCCAAGAATATATCATGAAATCTAAAGAATTCTAAGATATAACATACTCAAATGCCTCAAATATTGAAATCACACTCACCATAATACCTGATTTGTACCTCATGCAACAAGGCCCATTGCCTCTCAGAAGCCAGCTGGTGTGGTGGATATCATATGAAAATATATGACCTCTATGGTGGTGAGAAGGGTCTGCATTCATGCAAAAGGATATTTCTAGTCATGTAGTCTCTCGAAACTCCATATATGCAGCCTGAGGGCCTCGAGACATAATATCCTTAGTTATCCACAAAATGGGGATAATGATGAAAAAAAAAAATGGTGTACAAATGTAAGGAGAAAATTATTTTTATGGCCATTTATGAGGAAGTTTTTGAAGAGGATGTCAATGTATTCCATTTTTAAGATCTACCCCAAGTAGATGATCATACACCACCCTCTAAGCCACTCAAAGTAGGACCACTTATCTCATTGAATTCCCTCATTGATATGTATTCTCCCTAAACACTTAAGTCAATTGGTTACATTAAGCAATGGAAAGTCATTATCCTATTCAACAGTGGAAGCACCAATAATTTTATTCATCATTGCATTGCTCAAGAATCCATGTGTTATATCCATGTAGTAAAAAAATTTCAAGTCATGATTACTAATGGAGGTTCCATGAAATGTGGGGTCATTGTGAAAATGTGCACCTGGAAATTGGTCAGTACCACCTAAAACCTCACACGTTTTCTATTGACATGGGCAATTTCGACATTATGCTCGATGTTGAATGGTTATGCACACTAAGCCCCATCATCATGGATTTGAAGGAATTAACCATAAAATTCCAATGGGATGGAAAACAATATCAGTTCCAAGGCATCATGATAGGCTCCCTAGAGATCATCAGTTCCCACCAAATGGGAAAACTATTCAAAATATACCATCCTGGCATTATTTCCCAACTCCATAGCATTCAAGGAGTTGAGATACCCTTACCTACTATTCATATCGACATCTAGTCTCTCTTCTTCAAACACCAATCTATTTTTAACAATCCCCAAGGACTTGCCCCTTCTCATGGAACCCATGATCATTCCAATCCCCTTTTTCACAACAATATTCCTCCCAATGTTTTCCCTTATCGTCACCCCTTTTCCTAAAAAAATAAAATCACAAAAATTGTTCAATAATTCCTAGCAACATGTGTAATCTATCCTAGTACCAACTCTTACTCTTCTCATGTAGTTATGGTACTCAAGAGAGAAGGCACATGGCACATATGTCTTGATTTTCGTGCCATTGAAAAAATCACCATCAAAGATAAATTCCTCATTCCTATCATGGATTAACTTTTGGATGAATCAAGTGGTGCATATTACTTTTCCAAACTTGATCTATGTTTTGGCTACCACTAGATATATATGAAATAGGTGGGTATTCTCAAAATTGTCTTTTCAACTCTTGAGGTCCATTATGAGTTCTTGGTCGTGACCTTCGTCCTTTGTAAATCCCATTTCACTTTCCAAAGTCTCATGAATCATGTATTATTTCCATTCCTTTGTCATTTTTTCTTAGTTTTCTTTGATGACATCCTCATTTATAGAAAAACCTGGAAATCCCATTTGGCCCATGTGGATCAAGTCTTACACTTACTTTCTTATAACAAAATCTTTCTCGAATAGTCTAAATGTGATTTTGGAGCTTCTAAAGTAGAGTAACTAGGCCATATTGTTGGAAAGTATGGTGTATATGTGGATCATAGGAAAATATAAGCTATGAAGGATTGGTCTTGCCCTAAAAATGTTAAAAGTGTGTAAGTTTTTCTAGGTTTAACAAAATATTATCGCAAGTTTTTTTAGAATTATGGAAAAATTGGAGATCCCCTCACTATTGTCCTTAACAAGAATGCTTTCAATTGGACTCCAACAACTGATCAATCCTTTAAATCCTTGAAAAATGCTAAGTGCATGACTCCTATTTTAGCATTGTATGACTTCACCAAGAATTTTTTCTGGAATGTGATTCTTTTGGGTAAGGCATTAAGGAAATTCTCAAGCAAGATGGTAGACCTTTGGATTTCACTAGAAAAAGACTATCTGAGAGACACTTGGGAAAATACACCTATGAAAAGAAAATGTTGGTTATTATACATGTAGTGGATCTCTAGCATCCTTACTTTCTTGGGAATCTCTTCCAATTTAAAACAAATCATCACAGCCTCAAATATTTCTTGGAACAACAAATTTTCACCCAGGAGAAACAAAAGTGGTTGAACAAAATGTTTCCTTATGATTGTGAGATCATTTACAAGAAAGGAAAATAAAATGTGGCTATTGATGCCCTTTTAAGAAAATATGAATATGAGGGTTCCCTCTTCTCATTCTCCTTCATTATATCAGATTGGTTAAAGGTTGTTCACCAAGAATTGTTCCAATATCCCAAACTGTCTCACCTCATCACATTTGCAACAATATCTTGATGCATCTTTGGGATACTCTTGGTATAATGAGGAGCTTCACTATAAAGGTCACATGTATTAAGAAAATTGTTTCTCCTTAAATACATTGTGATCTGTGAACTTCATGCTTCACCAACAGTAAGGAAATTAAGTTTTCAGAAAACATATAAAAGGATCATTTTTTTTTATAGGAAGGAATGAAACAGGACATCCTCACTTTTGTAGTTGCATGTGATACATTTCCACACAATAAGGGAGAAACAAAATACATTCCCAGCACACTCCAACCTCCCTATTTCACCTACTATATGGACATCATTTTTGGTTTACCAAAATCTAGCAATAAAATGTTATCATGGTTGTAATAGATCAAATTTATAAATATGCTCATTTTTGTTCCCTCCAATACTCCTTCACAGCATATATCGTGGCTCAAATTTTCATAGACAATATATTCAAACTTCATGGAATGACCCACTCTTATGTCTCCAACCATGATCAAAATTTCACAAGCAACTTTTGGTAGGAATTGTTCAAGATCTAGGGAACCCAATTGCATCTCATCTCATCATATCACCTCTAGATTGAAGTTCAAACAAATTTTTTCAACAAGTTCTTAGAAACATATTTAAGGTGTTTTGTGTCTAATGAACAAACTAAATGGTATGTGGCTACGACTCATTGAATGGTGGTACGACACAACTTACCATTCTTCCACTCGTGTGCCTCCCTTTAAAGTGGTTTATGGTCAAAATCCATATGTTTGGTGTCTCCAAGGTTTAGGAAGTTGACAATACCCTTATAGTATGAGTTTCCATTCTTTGTACTTTCAAAGAGAATTTGTTCATGGCTTAGAATCGCTTGAAGCAACAAGATGGTCAGGGTCATTGTGAATGCCAATTTGTTGAAGGAGACCAAGTGCCTCTCTATCTACAACCTTATAAGAAAACATCCCTCAAAGAAAATAATTGTCAAAAACTTTCTCCCAAGTTTTATGGCCCTTATACCATTCTCAAGCATGTGGTGCCTATGGCCTATAAGTTAGCTCTCCTTGGTCACTTTAATCTCCATCCTTTTTTTCATGTTTCTTGCTTGAAGAAAGTGATTGGAACCAAGTACCAGACTCAAACTCATCTCCCTGAATTGAATGAAGAAGGATCCATTTGATTGTATCCCTAAGAAGTTCTAGACCACTACAAGTGCCATCTCTATTAGTGCACAATCAATAAATTTATAGTTTAGTGGAAGGATACACAACTAGATGATACCACATGGGAGTCGACTTTTGTTCTGCAACAATTTCCATATCTCGAGCCTTGACAACAAGTTTTTTTTTTCAAGGAGGATAGAATGTTAAGGTCCTAACCTCTCTAACCCCTCAAGTAGATACAATAATATGGTTTCTATGTAATAAATGATGACATTAGTAAATAAGGCCTATGTAGTAATGTGAACCTTTCTAATGTAAGAAGACCTAATAGAATTCTCCACTTCTGGACCAGTGTAAACTTGCGATGACCTGCAATCTATCCAAATCTAAATCAAAACTCTTGGATATAGATCCACAGTCCTAGTTAGCTACAGTGAAAGTCGTCGTATCCGACTTATTTTTTATCCCGGCGAATGGAGAGATCTTTTCTGCTTGATCCCACCATGATGGCGTCGTAGGTGTGATCGAAAATCAATTAAGACAAGTTTTGTAGCATATAAGGAGGCCAATGTATAGAAAACCTAAGTGTGGGTGCGAACACTCTACGACGTGGTCTCATGGGTGCGAACACTCTACGACGTGGTCTCTGCAGAAAAGTGATCGAGCTCTACGTTTAGCATCTCTGATTTCGGCGAGAGCTACGGACTTCATATCCGCCATTCTCTTTGCTGTATTTGTTGACTGTCACGTCCACTGTGGGTATCGGTTTTCTGCTGAGATTTTTCCTGTGTAAGAAGAGCAGGGTGTGATACCATAAAAATTAGTGCGGTCCCCACCATTAAGCCACCTACGATTCCAACATCAGCGCAAAGGAGGAGATATAGCAACAACCCCACGTCGTTGTGATAGAGATTCAGTCTTAGGTGCATCTAGGATCGTGAGTAGGACCCTGGTGAGACTTCGAAGCCATAGTAATGGCGGTGACTTAAATTTTGCATGTTTTAACTCCAAACGCACTAGCATACCAAGGATTTTGTCTCTAATATTTGCAATGGGAATTTTCTTTTCATTGCCTATGGACTTTGTTTTATCCATCACGATATTTGTGGATATTTTCATAAAAATTTGGGAATTGGCAGAAATATTGAGGAGCATTGACAGATAGTTCGAGTTGGTCTCAAGTGCCAGATTAACTTATATTTTTTAATCTATACTTCTGTTTTTTTAGTGGTTTCCTTCAGTAATTTAGGGCTGACGCAAGGAGTAGTTCTGGTTGGTAAGAACTATGAGTTTTGGTCATTGAGGATGAAATCATTCCTCCACGATCAAGAATATTGGGAAATAGTAGATAATGGCTTTATAGAACCACGAGCAGGACCTCGATGCCATAACAAATGCACATAGAAATTCCTATACAAAATTGAGAAAGAAAGAAAACAAATCCATGTACTGGATTTCAGTAGATCACTTTATTTTTTCAAAAATAACGGGTTCTTCCACTATAAAAACAAGCTTGGGATATTATGAAATCAGCTTACCGAGGTAATGATAAGGTGAAGATAGTAAAGCTTCATACTTCAAGAAATTAATTTAAAATCTTGAAGATGACTAAGGAAGAGAATGTTTACCACTTCAGAGTGATGGGCATTTTAAATTAAAACAATATTATTAGTGAATACTAGTTCATGACCAGAGTGATGGGCATTGTAAACTAGATCAAGATTACTGGCAAATAGATTGAAGATCAAAGGATTGTTGAAAAAGTATTTAGAATCTTTTCTAAATAATTTGAAATGGTTGTAATAGCCATTCTAGAATCCAAAGATTTATCTAGTTTCTTTGTAGAAGAAATGATGGGATCACTTCTTTCACATGAAACTAGACTCAACTTGAAAGAATGGTCTTTGAAACATGCTTTCAAGAATCAAAACTCTTTGAGAAAAGGAAGAGGCAGAGGAAACAGAGGGAAAAATCAAAGAGAAAGAGGTAGAGATAATCATAATGCAAAATAAAGACACACAAAAGAACACTCAGAACAATCACAACAATTTAAAGACTCACATAATCAAAGAGGAAGAGGAAGAGGCAGTAAATGGATAGACAAATCCAGAATATAGTGATATTATTGTAGAAAGTATGGTCACTATGAGAGTGAATGCAAAAAGAAACAGTCAAATCAAAACAAAGGTGGAGCAATTGTCTCCGACAATGATGGAGAAACTTATGTTTCTTTCATGCCATACCTTTGAAGAAATTCACTCCAATGACCTTTGGTTGTTGGACAATGGCTGCAACAATAACATGAAAGGTAATAAAGAATTGATTTATAGCATTGATACTTCTATCAAATATGAAATTACTCTAGGTGATGATTCTCAAGTCATGATACTTCTATCAAATATGAAATTACTCTAGGTGATGATTCTCAAGTCACAGCCCTAGGAAAATGTATTGTATTTGTTTTAACCAAAGAAGATTACAAGAAAGACATCAATGATGTCTATTATGTTCCAAACCTTAAACATAATTTGATAAGTATAGGACAATTGATGGAGCATGGTTATGATGTCTTATTCAAAGACTCAACATGCTTAATTCAGGATAAACCACCCAATAGGAAACTCATTTCAAAAATACAAATGACCAGGAATAGGATGTTATGCATCCCCCCTCCCCTCCTAGGGATTCTACGACCTCTCGGTCTGGGATATTTCAATCTGTTGAGTCAAATCAACTCTTTGGTCTCTTGTTGGAACCCAAATCACCTTAACACGAGCCCTTTTATCTTTTTGGTGCAAGTTCTATGACACCTAGAACCGCTTCCTTCGTGTTGCCAAACTATCAAGTTTTAGGCGCTAACTCCTCTACATTTAGCCCCTTCCTACATGTGACCTCGAGCTATTTCCTCACATAAACACTTGATTGTGGGGCGTCCTAGAGTGGTTTGAGACAACACTACTTTTCCCCCTGCAATTCAGTACCAACTGCCATGTATCTTTGGAAATATCGCGGTTTCAATTGCGGCCCGCTCTAAGGTTCTTAAAACCTGATCACTGTTTCTCCTTGAAATTGACCACTACCATCGATCTTATGACCTCAATGGGGTCTCTTGATAAATGACTACAATTAACTTCGCTCTTCGAGCTTCGGGAGTTTCAAACTCTCTACCCTTGCTTCCTTCGAAGTGAATATCTTCTAAAGTGGAAGATCTGTTGACACTTGTCCTCAGCAAATGGACGGCTCAGATGAACTTCAGCTCTTTGGCCTTCGGGAGTTCTTGTTCAACACACTCATTTTTCTCTTGAAGTGACTTTTCTCCGAAATGGCAGATATTCTACCACACGTCCTCCTCAAATAAACCTTTTCTCCGAAATGGCAGATATTCTACCACACGTCCTCCTCAAATAAACGGCTCTGATCCACTTCGAGACTTCGACACTTTCACCCTCCGCTTTCCTCTGGAGTATTATGTACTCGAAGTTCTGGATCAGGTGCCACGCATCCACCTCAAATCGATGGCTCTAGTCCACTTCAGGAATTCAGCCTTCGGATGTCTCTACTTGTCCATGCCCACTCTTCCCTGGAACACTTTCACCTAGATTTCATGATCTGTCGACTTGTTTCCTCCTGCAGATCAACGACTACGATGGACTTCAGCTCTTCCATCTTTGGGAGTTTCAAACTCTCCACACGTGCTTCCTCCCGAAGTTCTTCCACCTAGAGTACATGATCTCTTGATGCATGTCTCCCCCTTCATCTAACGACAACTATCCACTTCGGCCCTTTGGGCTTCTGGAGTTTCAGAATCCTACACACTCATTCTTCCAGGAGTACTTTCACCCAAAGTTGACGGATTTTCACCATGCATCCCTCTAGATCTGACGGTCCAGATCTTCTTTGCTCCCGTCGACTTCCTTTTGGAGCGCTAAGCCTCTAAATTTCTTGATCTCCCACCACATGTCCTTCACAATGGACGATTGCGATATACTTCGGCCTTCGGGGCTTTTGGATTTTGTCACACTCCACACTTGAAATCCCTCGAAGTGACTTTCCCCAAAGTCTCATATCTGTCAACATGTGTCCCCTTGCGACCAAAGACTTGGATCTACTTCATCCTTCATCTCTTCGGAGATTTTGCTTTCTCCTTGTCCACAAAACTTTCGAAGTTATTTCTATCTGAAGTTGTGGATCTTACACCACCTATCAACCATGATGATGGATGGTCCCTATTGGCCTCGGGACTTTGCCGAATCCTTGCTCCTATGTGTATGCAAAGAATTAAAACTTGCGCGCTTTGTCTTAATTGAATAACGATCGATCCTCCACGTTCAGATCCTACTATTGGGATATGTTCCTCCTCATCACTCTCCCTTCACTTCCCTAGATAGTGATCTAACAGTCCAAACCTCTTCCAATAACATATCTGACGGTTGTTGTCACTCCTCCTCCTGAGATTTCAATTACTTCCGACTTGGAAGAGTTTGTAGGTGTTCAAAAGCTTCGACCTTTGCTCCTCATGTGAGTCTGATTTCCTTCATCTCATCTACACTTCTAAAAGTGCTATTCCTTTTGATCTTTGAATTTACTCATTCTCCTAAGGGTCTCATCCCTTCTTCTCCCTTCAAAGGGTTTTGGTTCCCTCTTAGAAACCTCTCGCTCAAAGCACACCTTGCTGATAATTTTCTACAGAGTGTTCAACAACTCTGTGAGTATCTTCTATGATACTCTCCTCCTTGAACTCTACAGAGAATTCTCCTTCTGCACATTTGCACCTTCTCAATGCCCACCTGATAGAGTTCTATAGAGTATTCAGCAACTCTACAAGTGTCTTTTATTTGACACTTCTCTTGTCTCTCTCTGAACCCGAAACGGAGTCCTTCTGTGCACATTTGCAGCCACTGAATGCCCACTTGGCAGAGCTTTACAAAGTTCTCAGTGACTCGGTCTCTATTTTCTTTCTTTGGACAAATTACCCTACAAGGTATTCA